>CM039507.1:35148350-35173706 GCA_022432975.1 Begonia masoniana | reverse complement strand
TGTCCCTGATCGGCTTAAGAACAGAACGCGACCAACTTTGATACCAATGAAAGATTACGATTGTTATGCGGTGTCACATAGGGTGTTACTTGTGACACCGATAATGAATGCAATGACGAACAATATAAATATGCAGAAATTAATGAGACAAAAGGTTGTTAACGCAGTTCGACAACTAGCCTACGTCTATGGGGCCACGCCCAGATATAAAAATATTTCTTTGAGTTCACAAAGTTACAAGACAATCAGACTTATACAAATAAAGACTCCCTCTTATCTTTGTCGCCGCCTCTGGCTAACTTCCCCAGAGAAACTATTTTTGCGAGATCCCCTCGACTTTAGAACGACCTCTCCCGAGATCTAGATAACAACAAGATCCCCTCGTTTTTGATTTCTCCCAGAATCCATGTTATGGCAAGATCCCCTCACTCACGATCAAGAATGACAAGCTCCCCTTGTCTAAAAATAAAACTCCTCCCGAGTTCGGATGCAGCCTCCTCCCGAGACTGAGCTTCAATGAAGAACAAAGAATATTGCCTCCTGGGACACCCTCTGGAACACCAACAGGTTGTCTTTGGACGCAATACACAACACACTCAATAAATCGATGCAATCCATAACATAAGAAGAGTGTGTAAAACAATCACAGACCAAAACGTAGAAACGTTGGGAGTGAAAGAAAAGCGACGGCACAAAGAACAAATAAACCTTTTCACGCGAAAAACAAAAACTCCATCGTCAGTCAGCTTTCACATAAAACGAAAGCTTTAAATAACCTTGGTAACTTCCATATCATCGATTCAGAACAGTTACCAAATTGGATATGACGCCGCAAGAATTAAGGAAAAAAAATCTTAACAAATTCGGTTGTGTGACACACCGTGTGACACTTTAGGAAAGTATCTCCAACAAATTAGATATTCGCCCAAAAAATTAGGAAATCATCCCATTAATAATGGGAACTTGAAGCCCAGCAGATTTGGCTAAATTTCCATCAAAACGACTTACCAAATAAAAGTTTTCCAAAAAGCAAGTGCCTATAGCTTTTTCAATAACTTTCTTAATATTCTTGTTTCCTTATTTTTCTCTTTTACAGAATCTTCATGATTATTAATAGGATGCCATCCAATAATCAAAATGTATTATTTCTTGATCACCAAGAAATAAATTATCAATTTGAAAAAATATATTATCGTCATATATATATATATATATATATATATTGCCAAAAAATCAATGCCAACTTATATGCAAAATCTTTGCATTTACAGATAGAGAATTAGAACATGGACTTCAAAGGAGTGAAATTGTAGTGCGGCATTGTAGGAAGCTCTGAAATTTTGAAGGTATGAGAATCCGAAAATTCTCTCCTTGACCTGTTAATGGCAATTTTGGTTGATTCTATGAAAAGCTATAAACTTTTGGATCTTAGGTTTCGATTTTATGGAAGGTAATTATACTCTATGTTGAGTTTGTTTAACCGTGGATGATTTAATGTTGTTCTCATGCAGAATTAATGGAGAAATCTGGCAAGAAAATTGGCAACCAGGGTCGGCAGAAGACACTGAGCCGCGACTCAAACATGCTGAGTCGCAACTCAAACCAATGGGTCGCGGCTCAGATTGAGTTGGTAGCGATCTAAGCTAATTTTGAGAAAGTTACAGCTCAGGTTGAGCCAGTCGTGGCTCACACAACTTGGGTCGCGGCACAAGCCCTATTTTTAGGTCGATTTGAATTTTTGACCGAATTATTCTTGCATCACTTTAGGGTCTTTGTTGAACTCCTATTGGGCTTCCGTCTCAATCGTTGTTGGGTCATTGTTAAGCCTAAATTTGAGGTTTTAAAGTGTTGAAGATTCAGCATGATGTTTTGAATAATTTTTTGATTTTGGTATCAAAACTAAGAAACTTATTTGGACTTATACGCATGGGGTTCCTTGAATTTTTTTTGTTTGGCTTAGACTATTGATAGCCTCATTTTGAGGTAGTGGGTTTACTTTTATGTTTAGGAAGGCATCATTTTCTAAATAATATTTTGAAATATGTTATCATATTAAATGACATATCCATTTTATGATTCGTCGAGATTTTATATTATGTTCATATTTTTCAAGAACGGGTTTTAAGTTCGAGCATGAACGTTTAATTTATTGGTTAACTATGTCGTATACATTTAACTTTATAAGTTGGCTTGTATTTAACTGGAGTAATGAGATAGTTGTATAAGTCGTGTCCCTGAACGTAAAATTCTAAACCTGATTAGGGTGTATTGCGGCTTTTACAATCGCCAAGTATTGCGGTTATATTTATTGTATATGGTATGGTATGTAAAGAGCCCCTGATTAGCTCTTTTTTCACTGAAACTTTTCACAATAGAGAATTATTTTATTTACTGACCACATTAATGGGAATTTGTTTCACCACTTGCTTTACTGTATGATTTTCAACTATCTTTTATAAAATATTGAATATATTGGCATGTTCACATATTATTTGAATTAAATACTGAACATAAAGTTCGATCTTTATTGAATTTAGTCAAATCACTCAAACGTCTTCTCTTTCAGAACATTCTATAAGTGATTCCTAATTGTCAGCAGAAGAGTAAATATGAAGATTTTTCTCTTTAGAAGTTTTCATTTCTTCGAGAGTGTTATTTTAATAAGTTTAGATTACTATAAGAATTTATTTATGCATACTTAATTTTATTTAATTTTTGCACAGTTATTGGATATGTATTTATTATACTATCTTATGTCACTATTGGATCTAGTTTTAACATGTTGTTTCGAACCTTGACTTGTAATGAATATGTAAGACTTAAGTTGAAATATTAAATGTTTAAGGATAAAGGTTGTGCGGTCCAGTCTGTCCTCAAGCCAGGTCCCTCATCATTTTGTCTTGGACCCTTCTCAGTTCGTGACATATTAGACTTACCACGCTTGACCTATGTGCATAACGTCTTTCGCGTATGTATGTTTAGAAAGTATACCTCCAATTGGGCACATGTTATCTCTTAGACAAATGTTCTCATTCATAATGATGTTTCTTATGAGAAGAAGCACAAGAAGAAATTGAGACATGAGATCAAATTTCTTCAGTATCATTAGATTTTCTCAGCTCGAGTTTAGTGAAAGAATCATAACAAAAAGGAGGAATTGAATTTGAGATGTACACAAAGAATCCCCACTTGTTCAATGATACTATTAAAAGAGTTTAAAATTTGGAGTACAAAATTTTCCAAATGGGAGAAAATGTGAAGCCCAGTAATTCTAAAATCCACATTTTATATAGTATGTAATCAACAAATAAATTTTTTAAGATAACGTGCAAACTAAACCTTGAATTTTAGAAGTGCGTTTAACTTAAACCATAAACTATTTTTGAATACGGAGTCTCAAATTTTGAGATTCCTTCAACTTAAACCACTAGTTTTTTTTTTTTTTTTTTGAATAGAATGAATCTTGAACCTTATACTTTGTGATCAAATTAGTCTCTGTTATTAGATTAGACCCCACACTTATCAAAACAAAATCAAATTAATATTATAATATTTATATTTTTTAATTTTAATAAGTTACAAAAAAATTTAATAAAATTGAGAAAAACTAGCTCAAGATGACCCTAAACCAACTAAAACTAATCTAAAATCGAGTCCAAACTGAAAAATTATAAAATTGAAACCGAACAAAAACTAAAATTGAAACCGAACAAAAACTAAACCAAAAAAATTGATTCGATATTTATTGTTTTTAAGATGTAAAATTTGAGATTCATTTTGTTAAAAAATTAAGGTTTAAGTTAAACGAACCTCAAAGTTCAAAATTTATTTTATTCAAACAAATCTAGGGTTTAAGTTAAATGAACTCTCAAAGTATAAGATTTAATTTATGGATAGTTGCTTGAAATTAGGAAATCGGGAGGAAATAAAAGTGTTTAAGAAACCCAAAACATTTGATTGTCAGATCGAAATACAAAAAAATAGTCTATTCTTATTGAAATAAAATATCAAGACTTCGCCAATCAATCAACAACAACCCAAAATGCATTATGTCTATGCATATTCCAGCAAGAATATGATATTCAACTTTAATTTACTGAAAAGTCAAACATCTAGCCACATACTGCTACATCTCGATTCATGTTAGTCACTGATGTTGAAACTTCAAGTCATAATATATTTTTGTGCTACTAGAATAAATAACTAACCTTGACCTGTGATTTTCAGCTAATATAGTCTGCATCAAATGTGAATTATAGCCATCTTAACTCTGCATGTGAAGAACACAAGTCCATCAACACTAACTCTCAACCATTATGTTGCTCTCCATTCTGCAATTGATCAAATATTTCCTTAAACTCATCACCATGCACCTATTCATTAACATGCTATAGAAGAGTAGGAGTTTTTATCGAATTACAGGCACATGCAATAGGGCTATCATCAAAATATTGCAGACTATAATTAATGGCTAAAGATTTTTTCCAATCCTCTAACTCTAGACATGAAATAGAATCTTGAGGATGTCGACGTAAAACATCAATACAACATTGACCTTATTTGGGTGGTATTTCAGGGTAAAGTTATAGTCCTCTACATACTCCATTAATCTTCTCTATTCGATATTGAAATCATGTGTGATAAGATAACTCAAAATTGTATGGTGTGAAAACCTCGAACTTGCGTCATATAAATAACTCTGCCACAAATTAAGAGAAAAATTAATCGTCATCAATTCTAATCATAATTGGGGTAATTGTTGTTGTGAGACTTAAACTGTTTGGATGTATTTGTCATAACTCTACCATATTGTATCAATACACATTTAAGCCTAATATCTGACTCATCTTGTCACGATCCGGAGGTGGGCCTAACAGAACGCCAGGTCAGGTGACCTGATTCTCTGAGAGGACCCGATCAATCAGTCCAAGGCTTAGTTCGTAGTGGATGACTTGAACATTTAATCAAAAGTGAGATCCACATAGTAACTATAGATATAATAGTGCGATAAAAGAAATAGTAGTTCAATAAGGTTTACTAGTCTATATCCTAAACCAATAAACTACTACAAGTCCAACTAAAGTTAACATTTTACCAGAAATTCAACTAAACACTCAAATGCAGAAAGAAATAAGTAAAGCTAATAGCTCCCAAGCTCCAGCTACTCACTGCTTTTGTTCTTTTCTAGAAAGAGGAGGAGGTCGTTGAGGTGAGCGACTACCTCAGTAGGAATGTGTAACGCCCCAAGCTTTCTAAACTCAGTTCATTACTCATAAACCCGAACATAACTAAGGAAATTTTGGACCAAACTTAAAATTTCACTTGAAAATCAAAACTCGATGTTCACTGAAACCACAACGTCAAAATTCACAGCGGAAAAAAAATCATTTGAAAACAAGCAGAGATTTAAACGGGGTTGTAAATCAATATTCGAAAATATCAATTGAAATTGTAGGAATTGGTTCGACCAAGTCTTAAGCGTGGAAACGTGAAAGTTGCAAAAGTCAAACACATCTGCCGCTAGACAAGGTCAGCAAAATTAAACTGAAGACTTCCACTGATGACGTCAGCTGGAAGGATCACTCTTCCAACTTCAGCTGATGACGTCAGCCGGAAGAATCACTCTTCCAATTTCAGCCGATCGCAAAACGACAAGTTTTGCTACTCGGATCTACCGATGACGCCAGCCGGATGATTCGTTCATCCAGCCCCTGCCGATCGCAAGACGACAAATCTTTTACTACTTCATCTGATAGATTTAATACCCGACATCCACCGATCACTAAACGACAAAACTTCTACTACATCATCCGATGGATAAATTACTCGACATCATCCGGTTACAAAATGACAAATTTTCTACTTATATCTTTCGATAGACGACAGAACAACAACTCTACATCTGCCGATGGACTTCATCTACCGATAGAGAACAGGGTGACATTTCAACTACTCCTTGCTATACAAACACAACTCTAACTACAGAAAGAAATTTACTTACTACACTGAAACCATTCAGAAATAATTCCAAATCATTGCATTACTCAAAATCCAGTAAGAACCAACATTAAAACCCAACCGAATACTATTATCAGAAAAATCTCAAAAACGTATTCAAATATTGAAACCACTACTGTCATGAAAACTCAACATACTTAAAAACATGTTCATTTCGTTTTCTTTTGTTAACATTTTCTCATTTGTCTACGTAGTAGACCATTTCCTTGCCCCGTGAGAACCATGACTTGCCCCATGAGAACCGTGACTTGCCCCGTGAGAACCATGACTTACCCCGTGAGAACCGTGACTTGCCCCGTGAGAACACATGACTTACCCCATGAGAACCATGTCTTACCCCGTGAGAACACGTGACTTACCCCGTGAGAACACATGACTTACCCCGTGAGAACACATGACTTACCCCGTGAGATCACATATCATCTTTAAATCATTATCATTCAATTCATCGTAAAAACATGCTCGTAAATAGTTCGTATGCACCTTTTATAAAACATGATGCATGAGGAATTCACAAACATACATAGACATGCTTTAATCACAACGAACCTAACAAACAATATTAACTAATAACCTAGGCTACCCGACACGTCAAGACCCCACAATCAGAAAATCATCATCAAACAGAAAAGCCTAGCATTGACACAATGTAGGGCCTTAAGGGCCGAAAGCCTAACATCCACTTACCTGGCGTCCGTAGAAAGCCGAGCACCGTCCAAAAGCCGTATCCACCTAAGGCATTTCATAATTAAAGGTATTAAAATCGATCCTAAATATCAAAACATTGCATTAGAACTCGCTCGGCATAACTAAACTCTCATTTTCATGAAAACATCTCAAACTACTATTTCTAGCCTAATCTAACTAAAACCTAACTAAACGGGCCACTAATTTGGGTTCGGTAAAAACTGACCCGAAACTTCAAAAGTGCGTAACTTTTGCGTCGGTTATCGGAATCGAACGATTCCAGTGGCCACGTACTCCTCTAATAACCTATTTTAACCTGTCAAAAGGAATTTTAAAACAAACCACCCTAGCTAGGTTAAAATAGTAGAAACCCGAATCTGCCCTTAATCAGAAATTTCTCCCTTTCCGATTTTTCATCAAATTCCATCAATTTCTTCACCAATCGACCACATATACACTCAATTAGAATAATCTAACAAAAATCCCGAGCTACACTCACCAAAACCGAAATGCCCTAAATCGGGCTTCACTGAATTTCACCCAAATTGGGCACCTCACGTCCAGGCGACTAAAGCCGGCCTAATATCCGGCAATCCTGAGCCAAGACCAACCAAAAACGGCCGGTGATCGGAGCTCAATCGAGCTCGTCACCCTCGGCCACAAACCGAACAAAAACAGGGCCAAAATTGAGCCTACCGTTCAATTTTGTGCGCGAGGATGGACCGGAGCCTCACGTCGCCGTTGTCTGGCCGGAGAACGGCGAGAAATCGCCGGCGTTCGTCGGAGGAGAGTCGCCGTTGTCTCCTCCTCCCTGCCTTCGGTGCCTGACGACAGAATGGCTTCGGTCATTCTGTCGTTTTTGTTTTTATGTTATTATTATTATTTTTAATAATAATAATAATAATAATAATACTAATATCAATAATCCTATTAATTCCTATTAACACATTAATATGCCATTTTGCCCTTCCGTAAATTTCGTTAAATCCCGCTCTTAATTATAACCCACGGCTTAATTTCACTGGAAATACCCGAATCTAAACTAATTAACCAATCAGGTTAACCAAACTTATTCACTTTTCTTTTAAATTACTTAAAACAATTATTTATTAAACAATTTACCTATTATTTTATTTTCTCTTAAAAATCCCAGGTGTTACATCCTTCCCTCCTTAATTGGAATTTTGTCCCCAAAATTGCTGTTTGGTCAACTTCTAATTACTCACCCCCACATTATCTAAGTACGATGCTCGTAATACTAACCTTGACACCCTTATGGTCTTACTCACCATTTGGGTCTTGATAGTTTCCTTTATCTCCAATGCTCTAAATCCTTCTAACTACGCACTTCGTAAATTCAATCGCCCATTCACTCATCGACTTCAACTTAATCCTTCGTCACTTAGAACCTCGAATTCCCTCTAACTTAACCTCGAGGTAAGTTCATTCGGTTTCTAACTCCTCAAAGCTTCTTCAATTATATGATACTAAGGACCTGATACGTAGATTTCTCATCCTAACCCTCCATTTTGAACTCTCTTTACCCCACTATCTCGTTTCCTATTAGCACTCTCATCTTCTATAATTACGTACCTTGGGCAATCACTACACTTCCTTAGTCACTCTAGTGCTATTCTTATACACAGGGCTTTAACTGTTTAAATCTACCCCTTGACGCTTTCATGGTATCCTCTAAGTTCCTGTATTTATGTCCACTACGCTTGTTCTTATCCAACTTTCACCGCGGTCTTCGTCGATCATTGACAATTAGTTAAACTATTCGCCCAACACCTTAAAGAGTGCACAAGGAAATCGACGTAACTTACGAGTTGAAACTTTTCTATTCCTCCTATTCCAACATCACTTCTTAGCTCACTTGCACCATCTTCGTGCAACTCTTCCTCTCATCCAATATGTTCAAAATTCTATAACCTTAACTACTTGACTCTTATTCCAACCTTCATTTAATCTACTTAATCTTTTCACTTATCCATATGACACTGTCCGACGCCCAAAGATTTACCTAACCGGTCATTTTATCTTACTTCACATAGCCTCTATTTTCCTCAAGTTGGGATCTTCTTCACACACTTAAGTTTATCTATCTTAACCTTAACTATTTACCAAATCATTGGCTTCGACTTCACTACATACGGGTCGAGCCTTCGAAATTTCCTAATTCACTCTTATCTCGATGCACTTGAACATTATTTGTGTAATTTCTCGTCCTCCTCGTTCGGTAACTCATTAATCCATCAATCCGCACAACACTAACATTCGATCTTAATTTCAAATCTAAACCCTTTATTTAATTAAATGAAAATGTCCTACACTCATTTTTAATATCTCACAAGGACTTTCTCCAAAGTTACAATCTAGTCCACTATCTTTCATTCCTGCTAATCAGGCTCTAATTATTCTATTTGGCTTCTTCACAATAATTTGTCTAACAATTTTCTTGTTAGCAAACTTGTTGTAGGTAAACCTACAACCTTAATCTAAATCTTCCAAAATTCTTAAATCTTATCCTTCTATTTTTCCCAAAAACTTAGAAGTATTCATTACCTTTAATGGAACGAAGCATGTCATAGCTCGTACCACAAGCCCTATCAATTCTCAAGTCTCCAGGCAAATATCTAAGTGATCAAGTTCACTTCCTTAAATTCTCACATGAATCGGCCTTCTCTTAATCCCTTATAGGCCAAGCTTTCTAACTCACCTAATCTGATCTCATTCTTCATATTTCCTCAATTACTACTTAGGCGCTAAATTTTGACTGATCCATGGTTTTAACCACCTATTGAGTAATGACGATTTCTACATCCCCAAAGTTCTAAACTTTTCCAGCTTCACGCTCTATCGTTCGATCACTCATACGCACTTCGAGTTCCACTTAATTGGCCACCACCTAAACTCTCTAGTCAATTCTTTTCCCAACAATCCAGAAATGACTCTTCATTACGATCTACCTCTCGGGTCCTTTAAACATTAAGGTTCTTACTTCCATCTTGGAGGTAAGTCGCAGGTTACGGTGTTTAACTTGAACTACATCCACTTTAGACTTACTATTTATCTCTTATCTTTCTAAACCAAAAGTTCGAATTCAACTACTCGTTGTTTTTCCTAATTGGTACTCACTCTGTTGAACCCCTATTCCGCCTAACGTGGTACTATACCTCAAATCATGACTTTTACTTTAGGGTGTTAAATTCTTCTCAAAATAAATGACACATCTAAATCCTTAAGTGAACTCCAATTCTTATCTGTTTGCCCCATCCTCTCAGAATAAATCGCACTCATGACTTGATGCGTCTATTACTTACAGATCGCTCTTAGCTTAATTAAGTTTTCTCCCCTATCGAGTTGGTAGTAAACCTCACACATCAAAAAAAAGAAACAAATCCCCTTTTTTTTTTTGACTAACCTTCTAAAGTGGTACATATTTCCTAGCAAACGTCTAATTCTTGTAACTTAAGTACCACCTTACATAAGATTTCCTATTTTCTAACGTCTCTAATTTGTTAACCTACCAACTTCGCCTCCATATCTTTATTCTCTTCACTGATATTTACTAAGTCACATGCTCCTATTCGACAATTCACCTAAGCTAGACTTTTGGTTATTACCTTCATTTAAATACTTAGGGGATTCATCAACTAAAGTCTAGTTTATATTTATTCCACAGTTATATCTCTTAAGTTGTATCCCTCCAATGGTAATAAATTCGAAGTATGTACACACTCGCACAACTATCCCAGGTTATTAATCTCAATGCGTAACTTTCTCTATTTACCATCCTCCATTATCCAATATACGAAAGTTACGTTTTAAACCCCTACTCTAATTACACTTCTACTCTAACGTTACTTATCTTATCAATCACCACTATATGAATATACCTGGAATAACCGATGGTTGAGCGGTTCCCTCCTCTTCGATCAAGGTAGACATCCTCGAAGGACAACACGGTGGTATCTTATTCGGTCCTAGACAATCTCTGGCCTTGTGCCCCACCATGACATCTTACACGTTTGGCATTGTGGGAACTGTACAAGCCTTCGTGCACGTTTCTCATCCATCAGGCTAATTAAATCCTCACCAACTCTTTTTATGCCCCTAATCGGTAGCTGCCCCTCCTTTAGCTCAGAAACTCGCACCATATCTGTAAGCTGACTAATGGGGTCCACTCGGAGTTGCCTAGGTACTCTCGGCATTTCTTGTTCCTAGACATAATACAAACACAAGGCAAAACAATATAAACATCTATGAATAAGACTTAAACTTAAATACTTACAGTCGATGGAGAGTCCTCGTGCGGCGGTGTGTTTTTGGCTGGCACTTCACAGAAGTCGCTTTTAAAACTCCGTCTCTCTGATACCATAACTGTGACGACCCCAACCCGGTCAGGGCCGCCACGGACTTTCCGTGACGTAATCATTTAATCATTCTTTTCTTTTTTTTTTTAAACACTTCCCATAACCCTTTAAACAAACTAACCATAACGTAACCTTGACTTTCAACCTTCCCTTTTTCCTACTTCATACACTACAAAAATACCAATTCTAATCATTTCTATAAGTTTCTCAACACACAAACAAATATTTATTTCTTCTCAGAGTTTTCTCTAAAATTCACTAATTAATCTATCCACTTCTGCTTTCTCAAAACACGACACTAATATAACCTATAATTTCGGAAAACTCAAGAAAACGAACTGCGTGGATCGCTCTAAAAATCGAGCATATCCTTACCTGTTTTAAAATAACCAAACAGTTCCAGTATATTTCTAAAATTAAGACTCCACATTCTAAACGCTCTACTTCCACTACATATACATCAAAGCTCGACTTTTCATTCATTTTTCTATCAAAACAACTGATCCACATACTTAAACACTTTCATACTTTCACAAACAAAACCGACACGTAGACCTACTAACCAACAAAACTAACTCACTTCCATTCGCCACAAAACAGTTCAAGGCACACCATCGAATCATCAAGCCAGGCCAAAACACACCCCGTCGCCACGAGCACCACCCGTCGACCACCTATTCTTTGTCATCAAGAGAAACTCTCACTTTCGCACCTGTCACCTACATCATGCAACATATACATTAAGCCTAATGCTTAGTAAGAGAATGCACTAAACATAACATTTACATATATGCATGACATTATTAAAAACATGTTCATTTCATTTTCTTTTGTTAACATTTTCTCATTTGTCTACGTAGTAGACCATTTCCTTGCCCCGTGAGAACCATGACTTGCCCCATGAGAACCGTGACTTGCCCCGTGAGAACCATGACTTACCCCGTGAGAACCGTGACTTGCCTCGTGAGAACACATGACTTACCCCGTGAGAACCATGTCTTACCCCGTGAGAACACGTGACTTACCCCGTGAGAACACATGACTTACCCCGTGAGATCACATATCATCTTTAAATCATTATCATTCAATTCATCGTAAAAACATGCTCGTAAATAGTTCGTATGCACCTTTTATAAAACATGATGCATGAGGAATTCACAAACATACATAGACATGCTTTAATCACAACGAACCTAACAAACAATATTAACTAATAACCTAGGCTACCCGACACGTCAAGACCCCACAATCAGAAAATCATTATCAAATAGGAAAGCCTAGCGTTGACACAATGTAGGGCCTTAAGGGCCGAAAGCCTAACATCCACTTACCTGGCGTCCGTAGCAAGCCGAGCACCGTCCAAAAGTCGTGTCCACCTAAGGCATTTAATAATTAAAGGTATTAAAATCGATCCTAAATATCAAAACATTGCATTAGAACTCGCTCGGCATATCTAAATTAATTAACCAATCAGGTTAACCAAACTTATTCACTTTTCTTTTAAATTACTTAAAACAATTATTTATTAAACAATTTACCTATCATTTTATTTTCTCTTAAAAATCCCGGGTGTTACACTTTCATAGAAAACGACTCACTCAAAGTCCCTTTTAGCTTATTGATTCTTGAAATGTTCCTTCCAACAATCAACATATCATCGACATAGAGCAAAAGAATAATAAAATCACCATCAGAGAATTTTCGCACAAAAATACAATGATCGGTTTTGTTCATCTTGTACCCATGTTCAAGCATTACCGAACTAAACTTGCGATACCATTGTCGTGGCGCTTGTTTCAAACCGTAAAGGCTCTTTACCAATTTGCAAACATAGCCTTCTTTCATCTTTTCTTGGAAACTGGAACGCCCCAAATTAATCAACCCGGTTTGTTACTCATACACTAAACTCCACTGGGAAATTCTGGAAAAATTTAAACTTTCCTCTCAACGGAAAAATCGGCATTTCTTAAAACATCAACACCTTGCAGCGGAAAACATTTAAATGAAAACAGAACCATTTCGAAAACAGACTAGAAGAATCTTTCAATTTAAATAATATAATAAAGAAAAACGTTCGAAACATTCTTGCAACAACTACAGCCAGTTCGACGCTATTGGACGATCTGGCATCCACAGAATTCTTCGTCGACAACATTGGTCAACATACTTGTCTACGACTCTGGACGACGAACTCCAGACAAGTGACTCTGAACGACTAACTCTGGGCAAGTGACTCTGGACGACTGTATTCGCATCGTCCACTGCTACATGGATTTTGCCTATGGATTATTGTCCATAGACTTACTTAGTTTTATTGTCCACGGAACACGTGACTTTGTCGTCCACGGTCCACGTGACTTACTCGTCCACAGGGTTACATAGACTCATCGTCCACGGAGCGTCGTCCATAGATTTACTTAAGTCTGTCGTCTGCGGGCCATATGACTTTATCGTCCATGGTCCACGTGACTACTTACTTTCACCTACAATTTGGACAACTATACTTGTCCACAGAATGGACGACTATTTTCTCTTATAACTCTGGACGACTACCTTGGACGATGTATTCGTCCACGCAACTCTAAATCCAGACTTAGACAAAACACACTGCCTGGCGATCTCCATACAAAAGACTTCTTTCGACAGGACACAACACAATTCCCAGAGAGTTTTCAATCCAAAATCAAAACATTAACAGTCTCATCACTAGCCCAAAAACTCAGTCAAATCCAGAAAGAAAACTAAGATTAAAACCAACTATATCCCAATATCAAAATAACTTCAAAAACGTTTCAAAACATTAAAACTAACACTGTTACTAAAATCCTCAACACACTTTAACTAGACAATTGTCCACTAAAATTTAACACATACAGCCATTGGTTAAACCGCCCCATCAATTGCCAAGTCGTAGCTTGGATGCACTCCTCCAACTGCTTCTAATCTTCAACAAGATCAGAGAACACACCAGTAGTCTCTTCTTCACCTACATCACAAAACTCATCTATTAGCCTAATGCTAAGTAAGTAGAGAAGTAATGAAATGCAATGCTGAATCATAAATCCTAATCATGCAGTTTCTACTTTCACAACTCAGTTGTATTCGTATTCATTCTCAGTTGATCCCTCGATATGATGGGAAGTGGATCAATCTTCCCAAAGTCTACATCCTCTACTCGATTAAGGGGCGAATTAGTTCTCTTAATAGCTGATCTGATCCTTCTAATCGATGGGAAGTGGATCAATTTTCTCAAAGTCTACATCCTCTACTCGATTAAGGGGCGGATTAGTTCCATTAATAGCTAAACTGATTCATTCTGTTCATGCCTTACATGTTGTCATATATGTAAATTATTTTCGGATTCTTTCAAAAACATGATACATACCATACTGAAAACATACAAAACACACATAAACTCTACTGTTTTGTGATGTAGGTCCGAAGGCACACACATACTCTACTTACCTGGCTTCCTGGAGAATGTCTGGTTGCAAGCTACATCGGGAGTTTGCTCGGACCTAAAGCATAATCACGGCATTACTTAACTTCATTCTAAACTATCCAGAAATTTTAGGGAGACTAGTTTGGAAGCTCTGTTCTTTGTATATTCCCGATTCACTACAAAATCGAACTCAACTCTCACTCACAGCATTCTCAAAATACGCATCTACAATCCCCTCTAATATTTATAATCACTAAAACAGCAAAAAATCGAAGTAAAACTCACCTAAGTCGACGAAGAATCGGAGAGAAAAATCGCCTTGAGGAACCTGCTGAGCTTGAATGCCAAAAGAGGGAAAAATGAAACAGTGGCGGCTAAACCTCCCTTAAACCCTCCATTTATAACACTTACTTCACAATTACTCAAATGCCCTTGGCTAACCAACTTTAACCTATTTAATCAACCAATCAAATTTACTTAATTCTATAAAAAATAAAAGTCACAAAATGTTGCTAATAAAATCAATGCTGACAATTACCGATTGTTACAGAAACCCTCCAGTTGCTCCATGTATATCTCTTCTTGTAAGTCCCCGTGAAGAAAAATTGTCTTCACATCCATTTTTTCAACATCTAGGTTAAGACTAGCGGCTAAACCAAGAACAACACGAATGGATTACATTTTGACTACGGGAGCAAAAATCTCGTCAAAATCAATACCTTTTCTTTGCGAGAAGCCTCTAACTACCAACCGAGCTTTGTATCGAGGTTGTGAAGTATGTTCATCTTGCTTCAATCGATACACCAATCTATTTTTCAAAACCTTCTTGCCTTTAGGCAACTTTATTAGCTCGAAAGTGTTATTCTCACGAAGGAATTGTATCTCATCTTCCATGGCATCCATCTATTCCTTTTTGTTTTCATCTTCCAATGCTTCTTGAAAGCTCTCGGGTTCTCCTCCATCAATGAGAAATACATACTCATGTGACGGGTACCTAACCGAAGAACGTCTCTCACGAGTAGACCGCCTTGGTTCATTAGAAAAAATGAATTCCTCAACATTTTCATTTTCTTGCTCATTGGCATTTTCAACATTAGCTTGAACGCTAGAATCAACATCAACATCAAAAAAATCATTAGTATTTAAAGGATTACTCATATGTAAATCCATACCTTGATTCTCAATTGGGACATAGTCAGTGATTATCGGGGTAGGAGCAATTGAAATTGGATCCATGTCAACCATCTCTTCATTTGCTTGAGTAGAATCAACCTTGTCCACCTTGTCGATATCTTCAATGGTATAATCCTCCATGAATACAACATCTCGACTATGAACAAGCTTCCTATTAATCGGATCAAAGAATTGATATCCAATCTCATCAAGACCATAGTCATCAAACACACACTTCTTGGTCTTGTCATCCAACTTTGACCTCTCATCTTTGGAAACATGCACGTAAGCCATACACCCAAATACCCGTAGATGATCATAAGAGACATCTGTTGATTTAAATAATGTATAAGTCTAACGATAATTTTGATGATGTGGTTTAAGAAGTGTAATTTGATTAAGGTAAATGTATGAGATTAATAAATTATGTTGATGAGGTTAATAAGTTGATTAATAAATTAAATATTGACCTTGTTATATTTTTCTCTAGCTTTTAAGTTGAAATGCCCTTTGAAAAGGGTATTTTAGTTGTTTAACAAATCTGGTTAAGTGTTCAGGGTGTGATAGCAAAACAGGGCTAAAACTGATAAAGAACTACATATCCACTGAACTATAAGAGAAGACTTCTACCGCCAGTAAAACGACAAAGTTCACATCCACCGCTGGCAGAGTCTTCCTAAGGTTACTTCTACCGCTAGCAGAGTCTTCCTAAGTTTACTTCTACCGCTAGCAAAACGACAACAAAGACAACATCCACCGCTGATTGTTCAAAGGCAACATCCACCTCTAAACAGTATCTTTCGGTGGCATTGTAAAGTTACATCTACCGCTGAACAGTATTTTTTGCCAACACTGATATTTAAAATACCGCGAAGCAACAGTGACACTCGTCCAGAGCTTTAACTCCAGACCATTAATGGTGACGAACGAAAGCGACTTCAAAACGCAACGGCTTGCTATCTATGTACGGATGTTTCTCCAACAGCTATTTCCATATTCAGATGAGAAGCTTTCAAGATCTGAAGCCGATTACAGACAGAGTATAAATACAAGAAAGAAGCTCGGGATAACAACTTTTTGCAGAAATTATCTTTGAATTCTTACGAGCGATTCTCTAGCAATACTCTGTATTTTTCTACACCTCTCTACTTCATTACTAAAGACTAAATTTTTGAGAGAGTGTAGCGTGTGCTGAAAAATCATATCCTACTTTAAAGTGTAAAGGCAGTGGATTGTCGCCCGTGAAGAACAATCCAGAATTGTAAAGCTGTAGATCGATGCCTGTGAAGTTCGATCTGGAATTCTCGTTGAGAAGAGGTTAAGGATCTTCAAGGGAAAAACCTTGAAGCGTGGACGTAGGTAGGTTTTGGCCGAACCACGTAAAAACTCTCGGTGTTTTTTTTCTCTCTGTTTATTTGAATCAGTAAGTAATTAATTGAGAATTGGTTTATTACATTTAGTAAAAGAGATTAAGAAATTTCTAATTCACCCCCCTCTTAGACAATAACGATCCTACAATTGGTATCAGAGCCAGGCCAAATATTGTCTAAACTGTTATCTAGAAAATACTGTGATATTCGAAATGGCTTTCAACACCAACACAACACATGTAGAGGGTCAATCTACTACTAGACCTCCATTATTTGATGGGAATGATTATGTTTATTGGAAGTCTAGGATGAGAATTTATGTTCAGGCTATGGACTATGACATATGGAATACTATAGAATATGGTCCATTTAAAGCCATGAAAACTGAAAACGGGGTTAGCATCCCAAAAATGGCTAATGAACTAACTGAATCAGACAAGAAGAACTTAAGCTTAAATGCCAAAGCTGTAAATACTTTATATTGTACACTGAATAGAGATGAGTTTAATAGAGTACAAGGCTGTGATAGTGCACAGGTTATATGACACCTATTAGAAGTCACACACGAGGGAACAAACCAGGTTAAGGAAAGTAAATTAAGTATGCTTGTCCATGAGTATGAACTTTTTCAATGGAAAAAGATGAGTCTATTTTCATCTATGTTTACTCGATTCACTAACATCACTAATGGCCTAAAAGCTCTTGGTAAGATGTACTCAGATGAAGAACAGGTAAGGAAAATTCTGAGATGCCTACCGAGAGCATGGCAACTAAAAGTGATAGCCATACAAGAGGCTAGAGATCTCAAAGTACTCAAGCTTGAAGAGCTCATTGGCTCTCTGATGACTCATGAGATAACTATGAGAGTCAATGACAAAGAAGATCTCAAAGAGAAAGAGATCAACAAAAAGAATGATATAGCATTTAAGGCTTCCTCGAGCAAACAAGATGACTCTGAGGAAGAAGATGAAGATGAGAACATTGCTCTTATTACCAGAAGATTCAGCAAGTTCCTCCAGAGAAAAATGATGCATGGGAGGAAATTTTCTAGAGGAGAAAAGCCTCAAAAGGAGAAGGAGATAACCTG
The DNA here is from genome assembly GCA_022432975.1 of Begonia masoniana. Taxonomy (NCBI): domain Eukaryota; kingdom Viridiplantae; phylum Streptophyta; class Magnoliopsida; order Cucurbitales; family Begoniaceae; genus Begonia; species Begonia masoniana. The sequence goes on along the minus strand of CM039507.1, from coordinate 35,155,553 downwards.
TTTTGAATGCGGGAAGCAAGGACATATCAAGGCCGAATGTCCTCAAGCAAAGAAAGGCCCCAAAAAATTCAAGAAGAGGGCAATGAAGGCTACATGGGATGATAGTGAGAGTGACACTTCCTCAAAAGATGAGGAAGTAGCCAACCTGTGCTTCATGGCACATGAAAATAAGGTTAGTGTTTCCTCTAGTGATAGTGAAACTGAGGATGGAGACTTAATTGATGCTTTTAATGATCTAGTTAAGCAATTTGGTATGCTTAAATCTAAATACATCTCAGTGAAAAAGGAGAATTCTGATTTAATTGAAAAGCATGGTAAAGAGATAAGTTTGCATAAAAAGAAGATAGCTGATCTTAAAAGTAAAAATAAGGATTTGAATTATATCGTGCTTAAGTTCACAAATGGTACCATGAACTTAAACATGATGATAGGAAATCAGAGAGCTACTTTTGATAAAGCAGGCTTAGGTTATGATAAGTTTAATAAAAAGAAAGCTTTTAAGAACTTCTTTGTTATACCAACTATCTGTCATGCTTGTAATAAGATAGGACATAAATCTTTTGAATGTCCTCTAAAACTAGGAAAAACTAAACCTGGCAGGGGATTGCAATGGGTTCCTAAGGGAAGCAGACCTAACTCTAGGATCCAAAAGATTTTGGTACCAAAGAAGACAACTTGATCTTCTGTTTTGTAGGTTGACTATTCTCCCGGGAAAAATCAGTGGTTCCTCGACAGTGGATGTTCGAGGCATATGATGGGAGAGTCAACCAAATTTTCTGTTGTCAACAAGAAGAAAGAAAATGTCACTTTTGGTGGAAACCAAAAGGGTAAGATTGTTGGCATTGGTAACGTAGGTAACTGTTCTAACCCCATCATTGAAAATGTCTTATTAGTAGAAGGATTAAAGCACAATCTGTTAAGCATCAGTCAGCTATGTGATAAGGGATATAAAGTTTCTTTTAAATCTGATGCTTGTGTGATTAAAGATAGTATGAGTAGTAAAGTTCTGTTCAAAGGATATAGAAATAAAAATGTTTATATTATTGATTTAGATAATTGTGAACAAGTTGATGAAAAATGTCTTATTGTGAATCTGTTGGTTGATAGTTGGACTTGACATAGGAGATTAGGACATATAGGTATGGATACCTTAGTTAAGATTACTAAGAATAATTTAGTTAGAGGGATTCCTAAGATATCCTTTGAAAATGATAAGGTCTGTGAAGCTTGCCAAATGGGTAAGCAAATTAAAAGTTTCTTTGCATCAAAGAATGCAATCTCTTCCTCAAAGCCTCTTCAACTTCTTCACATGGACCTCTTCGGCCCTTCTAATGTAGCCAGTCTAGGAGGTAAATTCTATGCCTTTGTCATTGTCGATGACTTCTCTAGATTCACTTGGGTGTACTTTCTGAAGTCAAAGGATGAGACCTTTGATACCTTTTCTAGCTTTAGGAAAAGAGTTCAAAATGAAAAGGAGCTCACCATTGTTGCTATTCATAGTGATCATGGTAGAGAATTTGAAAATGAGAAATTTGAACTCTTGTGCCTCAAATATGAAATTGAGCACAATTTCTCCTCCCCCTAGAACCCCTCAGCAAAATGGTGTTGTTGAGAGGAAAATTAGGTCTCTCCAAGAGCTAGCTATGACTATGCTCAATGAAAATTCCCTTCCAAAGTATTTCTGGGCTGAAGCTGTTTCAACAGCTTGTTATGTGCTTAATCGGGTCTCTATAAGACCAATTCTTGAGAAAACACTTTATGAGCTCTGGAATGGAAAAACTCCCTCTGTCAAATACTTTATAGCTTTTGGTTGCAAGTGTTTTATTCTTAACACTAAGGACAACTTAGGAAAAATCGATTCCAAATCTGATCTTGGAATTTTTCTTGGTTAATCTCTTTCCAGTAAAGCATATAGGGTGTTCAATAAAAGAACTCTCGTTGTAGAGGAATTTGTTCATGTCAATTTTGATGAGACCCCTCAACCCACAATCAATGTGGATGAGGATGATACTCTAGAAAAGCATCTAGATTCTCTTTCCTTAGATAAGCCTACAGATACCCTTCAAGGAGAAAACTCTCTAGAAATTGTTCCTGTTAAAGATGAATTAGCTGCTCTACCTAGAGATTAGAAATCATCCTTTAGATAAAGTTCTAGGTGATCCAACATTAGGAGTCAAAACTAGAGCCTCCCTTAGAGATTTTTGTGCTAATGTTGCTTTCATATCTCAAATAGAGCCTAAGAAGTTTGATGAAGCCGAATTGGATGATAACTGGTTAGTTGCTATGCAAGAAGAATTAAACCAATTCGAAAGAAACAACATTTGGGAACTTGTTCCAAAACCAGTCAATCATCCCATTATTGGAACAAAATGGGTATTTAAGAACAAAATAGATAAAAATGGAATTGTGGTCAAGAATAAATCTAGGTTAGTTGCCAAAGGTTACAACCAAGAAGAATGAATTGATTTTGAGGAAACCTTTGCACCCTTAGCTAGATTAGAATTTATTAGGATGCTCTTAGCATATGCTTGCTACAAAAACTTCACACTCTTTCAAATGGATGTAAAGAGTGCATTTTTAAATGGTTATATCATGGAAGAAGTTTATGTAGAGTAGCCCTTAGGATTTGAAGATTATGAGAAACCTGACCATGTATACAAACTTAAGAAAACTCTCTATGGATTTAAACAGGCTCCTAGAGCTTGGTATGATAGATTGAAGAATTTCCTTGAGGAAATGAAGTTAAAAAAGGGTAACACCGATTCAACTCTATTTACCATGCAAAAGGATAAAGATATTCTGTTAGTTCAAATCTATGTCGATGAAATTATTTTTGGGTCAACTAATGTCTCTCTGTGTGATGAATTTTCTTCCCTAATGCAAAGTGAATTTGAAATGAATATGATGGGGGAGCTAAAATTCTTCCTAGGATTTCAGATCAGTCAAACTCCTGATGACATTTTCTTCTATCAAGAAAAATACATTAAGGAGCTCCTAAAGAAATTTGGTTTAGAATCTGTTAAATCCTCTAGAACTCCCATGAGCACCACTACTAAACTGGACAAAGATGAAAATGGAATATGTATCGACATTAAGAAATTTAGAGGTATGATTGGTTCTTTGTTATACCTAATGGCTAGCAGGCCTAATATTCTACTTAGTGTGTGTTTGTGTGCTAGGTTTCAAGCTTCTCCTAGGGAATCTCACTTAGTTGCTATCAAAAGGATTTTCAAATATTTGAGTGGGACGTCTGACTTAGGTTTATAGTACCCGAAAGGTACTTCTTTTGATCTAATAGGATATTCAGATTCTGATTATGCTGGAAGTCTAGTTGATAGGAAAAGCACCAATGGAACATGTCAATTCCTTGATGAATCTCTAGTTTCCTGGTACTCCAAGAAGCAAAATTCTGTTGCACTTTCAACGGCTGAAAGTGAATATATTGTTACTGGCAGTTGTTGTGCACAAATGTTGTGGATGAAGCAGACCTTAGAGGACTATAATCTTTTATATGATAGGATTCCAATTCGGTGTGACAACACCAATGCCATAAACATTTTCAAGAATCTCATCCAGCATTTTAGAACAAAGCACATAGAGGTTAGATATCACTTCATTAGAGATTATGTTCAGAAAGGAGATATTGCATTAGAATTTGTCAATTATGCTGATCAATTAGCAGATATCTTTACCAAGCCTTTGGATGAAAAGACATTTAATAATATTAGAATAACGTTAGGCCTCATTCGGATTGAGAAAAACTGAGGTTCTCTTTCCATTTGCATCAGAAGATATGCGTCATCCACTTACCATCGGAAGATGTGCATCGTCCACTATGCATCGGAAGATATATGCATATATATGGTGACACCTGTCATCATCGGGCGATATCCTTTTTTTTTAAGTCTATATTCTTAGAGTCGGGCAAAACCCTAGAGCATTCAAACTTGTTTGTTTAAGACGCTTCATCTTTTCGCGCTCTTTCAAAAGCTCCTGCCCTATCCGTCGGTTCCCTTCTACAAAATCTTCCTCTCTTTTGAGTTTTCGCTCAGAAAGTTCTTCAACCGTCTAAATGGCATCTTCATCTCGAGCGGTTTTGGAACCGGCCAAGAAGAATGCAAAAACTTCAATTCGTCAGCCACAAGAGCTTCCTCGTGCGACTCAGTGGCCATCTCTCTACTTCCTCAGTCATGCTGCCGAAGAAAGGTATCATGACGATTTTAAGCTTAAATCCCTGATTCCAAGTCGAGGTATACTCTTTGAGGATTTAGCTGGCTTGGATATAGTTGAACCTTTGAAGCGTCTCAGGTTATTGGGGTTATTTGATGTAGAATCCTTCTATTACCCTGTGGCGATTAAAATGTTTTATGCCAATCTTGGATTCTCTTCTGACTTCTCAACTATCTCGAGCTATGTGTATGGAAAACACATAGTTCTAACATCCCAAGCAATCAATGAACTTCTGGAGAGTCCACATTTAGATAACCATGTCCAATTATTTGAGTCAGGGCATGAGCTCCCACTCCTTAACTCTCATGAAGGTCATCAGTTTTTGAGGACCATTGCCTTAGACCCGAATCACATCCCTAATCAATTAAAGAGCAAGCACCTCTCCATCCGGGCTCAGCTCTTTTATCAAATGATCGGGTACAACATCATTCCTAAGGGTGGTCATTATGATCAAGTGAGTGGAATGAAATTATTTGTTCTGTTTGCACTCTACCAACAGATCCCCTTCAACGTGGGATTTATTGTTTTGAGAAGAATGATTCAGATTGTTTCAACCAAAGCTACATCACTTCTATACAATCTGTTTCTCATGAAGATCTTTAAAAAGTTTGGAGTGGAATTTCCTGAGGAAGATGATCCCTTCCGTCTTCAACCTTCAAGCTATTACTCACTCTCCACTCTGAAGAAAATGAGGATAATACGATCAAGAAAAGGGGAGTTTGTTTTAGATGAGGCCCGCAAGAAGGCTTCTAAGGCAACTTCTGCCAAGTTGGAGAAGAGGAAGCTTATCCTGCAGGAGGAATCAACTCACGAAGGAGTGGATGAATCTGAAATCCCTGCCTTCGTTAATTCACCTTCATCCTCTCAGGTGTCGCGCTCTCAACCTCCTTGCCTGTCTCTTGCTCCTCCTGTTCCAAGACATCCTACACCATCCCTTCCCGAGATTCTAGAGATTCCTACTTCTCTTTTACCTCCACTTATTGCTCCTCAAATCCAAACCTCCTTACCAAACCCACCAAATGCTCCTCAAACTCCAAAAACCTATAAGAGGAGACTTTCCCTTAGTGAGGATCAAATATCTGGGTTGATGGCCTGCATGGAAAGTTTAGGAACTGCTCTCTGTTCAGTTAAGGATCAGATGCAGGTATCAATTGTGGACTTGAGCAAGGACCTTGACTCTGTTCAAGATTGGCTGGCTTCCAGGATGGATAGACTTGAAGGCTCTCTCACAAGGGTCCTTCGGTCTATGCAGTCATACATATAAGCTCTTCAGCCAGAACAGTTTAGTCCTCTTTGTTTCTCAGAGGCTTGTTCTGCTGACTTACTCCCTCCGATCTTCCGACCAGAGGTTGACATGGAAGTGAACTTCATGCCATTGAATATTTAGGATGCTGAGCTTAGGTTCATTGCTCCTTCTGGTTCCTTTGTCAATGGGTCCTCCTCTGAGCTACCACATTCCATGGTTGATCCACCGGTAGCGCCTCCACCTTGTCTGGACTTGGTGGTATATAGAGGTCCTTTTCAGCTTTTTGCTCCTTCTGCTTCTACTTCCAATCTTGAACCACTGATAGTTCCTGATGCCAATATGAACTATGCAGTGCCACCATCAATTAGGAAGGAGTTGTGAAAACGTTTTCTGGACTTAGATTATATAGGAGATATTTTTTTTAGGTGGACAATTTTTACATATTCAAGAGGTGTACCAGTTTTTTTCTTTGGTACTCTGATCTTACAAATGTTTCAATATACAAATGTTGTGTCGTTGTTTTTTTTTCTTACTGTATTTTTTTTTATAATGTCAAAGGGGGAGAATGGTATCAAAAGTATGAAATGTAGGACAACACTGATTGATAGTATGAAATGTGTTTGCTTGGTGATGATACAAGAAAGAAAATTAAATAGTGTTGATAGTATGCATGTGTGAACTATGTTTTAAAATTAAATTGGATTGAATGCACATGTTGTGAGGGAGCTAGAATTATGGGAGAGAGATATTTAATCAATTTATACTTATAGTTTGTCATCATAAAAAAAGAGGAGATTGTTGAATTAAATAATATTTAAGTCTAACGATGTTTTTGATGATGTGGTTTAAGAAGTGTAATTTGATTAAGGTAAATATATGAAATTAATGAATTATGTTGATGAGGTTAATAAGTTGATTTGTAACACCCCCGAACCCACCCTGGCTCGGTGCGCTACTTTGCTAACCAATTCCGCGTTTAAAACATAATTTAAAATAATTTTCATTAAAATCTCGACTCCAAAAATATTAGTAAAAACGTTAAAACAAATGAACCCGACGTTGCTTGTTATAAAAAAAACGGGCAGCGTAACGACTGAAATTACTAAAACCAAATCCTGAAAAAAAAAAAAAATCAAATATGTATAAACACGTTCAGAGAAATCCCAAAACAGTTCTCAATTCACACTTATCAAATCAAACTCAACAGAACGATCAATACTTTAAACCTACAAAATAACTAAAATCCAAGAAAACCCAAATGTTCATAAAGCACGTTCAAAGAGATTTCAAAACAATTCACCACCACATTTACAAAATCGAACCAACAAAATAGTCAAACCCTTCAAACATCCCGAATACATAGAAATACTATACAATTCCCAAGACTGACCCACACCCCCCGAGATCCTGCGAGGCGCCAAAAAAAAAAAAAAAGCGAACCGAACCGGAAAGTTGTATCCAGCTCCTGTTGGTTCTTTGTGTGGAACCAAAAAAGTCGGTTTGGTTTTTTATTCTTAAGGGTTGAAAAATTAGAGGACCTACTTCAACAAGCTCATTTGAACTTGAAAAAATAACCTAAAACACAACATATGGACCTCTTGACCTTGGTAATTGAGACATTAAGCCTTAAATCGTGTGTTTTTTTTTTTTTTTTTGTAAAATATGTTTTTCTCGTACTTGCGAGTGTCGCTTTAATGCAGTTATTACCGTCTTAGTTTCTCATTCAG
>CM039507.1:35021836-35148250 GCA_022432975.1 Begonia masoniana | reverse complement strand
CATGTCGGAATTAAGACCGATAAAATTGAATGTAAAGGTATGGTTAAGTTCTGGGACGGGGATGGCCTATGTTTATGTTTGTTCGTTTCTTGTTCCTTTTATGTAAATGGTACGTGTCTATACGTGCACTTTGCCAGTTCATATAAGCCCCACTTATACCCTCATGCCAGTGAAACGTAAGTACTGTAATGTCACGTATTGAAAGTTCATGCATAGCATATGCATCATTGCATTTTTATTGTTCTTACTGAGTTTAGACTCATAGGTGAACTCCCTGATGGAGATACTGAAACCTGTAATGAGGGATTTAGACTCAAGATGATGATTGATGGAGTGGAGATCGAGCTCATGGATTGGGTTGTGGCAGTAGACATAATCTGACCAGAGAGAAAGAGGGTTAAAGTTTTGTGTTTTTTTTTTAAAAAACTTCTGTATGGTGAATTCTGAAATGCGGCCAAGTTCTTACTGTTTTTGAGATTTTAAAATGATGTACGGATATGTACTCGATGTTTCAAACATCTGTATTGGACAGTTGAGTTTTGTTCTGACGTTTCGAAATTGATTGGAATATTTTCTTTTAGGGTGCATGGATTATCTTTGATTTTAGAGGCATCCATGCAATATGCTTCCGGAAATTTCTTTCGTGTTTGCCTGATTTGACAAAATCATATTTTGAATCGTTTTTATGCAAGTTTGAAGCTTTCATACTTTCTGTCTTCACGATTTCTTTTTTACAATCCTGTTAAAAGTTGTCAAATCTGTCTTTTAAAGCCAATCCACCGCGGCTTTAAAAATCACATCCAAAGATTGTCTTTTAAAGCACATCAAACGCCTGCTTTAAAATACATCCACCCCTGTCACTGTCACTTTTGTCTTATTCACATCCACCGCTGCACTGTTCACTTTTGTATTATTCACATCCACCCGCTTTGCCACTGTTCATTTGTTTATTTCACATACACCGTTCTCTTTTGGTTATTTAAATCACCGGGTTGCCCATGTTCACTTTTTCTTATTACATCCACGCTGCCACTGTCACTTTTGTCTATTCGCATCCACCGCGCCCACTGTTCACTTTTTGTTATCCACATCCACTCGTGCTCTTTTGTTTATTCCCATCACCGCTGCCACTAATTCATTTGCTGATTCAATCCACCGCTTGCACTGTTCCACTTTTGCTATGCACATCAACCGGAGTCTATATTGCCCGCCCAGTTTACTTACATTGTCGACCTGCATCTTGTGTCCGTTTTATTACTCTTCGGCACACAGATCACCCGATTCCGGTATTCACTGTAGCCTTTTTCAATAGTCTGCAGTTTATATTCTCAATGATTTTCACTGCTGTATTTTCTCACGTCGTTTCTCTGCATGCTCGTTGTCCACCCAGCCTTTTATTTAAACGTTCAAAGGGTTTGTATCCTGTTTGCTTAAGTCTTTTATTTGTGTGGTTCAAAATTAATATATCTTCAATTTGTTCCAAGTATTCTGTTCCCTTCTGTTGTTTATTGCAGTTCGGTTTTAGGGTTTGTTGTTTAACGGTTCATTCTGTTGAAAAGTTCAAAAAAAAAAAAAAGTCCTCGTTTGGAATGTCCAAGAGTGATGGCTCCTCAGACCCCGATCGGTCGGGGGCGTAACAGTATTAAGCATGTAGTCTTTGGTGCCTCGAAATACCGCAACACTTTCTCTGTAGCAATCAGTGGTCATTACTTGGACTACTTGATATCTTCCCAACATCCCAAACAAACAAATGCAATGCAACCTTTGTGTAGACTTGAGATTACCTCAGGCTTCAACAACAGAAGCATAGCAAAAATGTTCTTCATTTTCTACTCTCAAGGATCATTCTTCGAGTACTGGTTCTCAGAACATGTCACTTTCATAATTGGTCTTTATAAGCGAACAACTTCATCTGAAATTTCTCTAAACTTATTGATTAAGTTTCTTGAGACATGATTAACGTTCCATGGAATTGGTCTCGATGAATCTTAATACCAATGACATAAGATGTATCATCATGTATTCCAATCAAATTTTTTAGAGAGAAATTGTTGTATCTGAGCAATAAATTCTTGTAATAGTTGTAAGTAAAATATCATTCACATATAGAACTAAGAAAGAAATTCGTTATGGCTCTAACTTTTTTGATATGCATTGACTATTAATGTTCTCTTCAAAACCGAAATGAAGACATAATCATGAAACTTAAATACCAGTGACGGAAACTTGTTTCAATTCATATATGAATTTCTTAAGTTTTCACAATAAAGTGTTCACTATCAATAGGAAAATTCTTTTAGGTTGTTTCATGGGAAAAGCTTCATTGAGAAAAGTCGTTTTACATCCATTTGTGTAACTCAAGCGTCTATGTTCACCAATGTCAAAATAATGTGAAGAGAATCTTTTGAGATACAACGAGAATCATTCAGCAACGAGTCTTACTTATATTATTTAATGTTGTCAATGAGTCTTTCTTAGTTCTAAAGACTCAGATACATCCAATGGCTTTACATCATCAGATGATAACTAGCTAGATCCCAGACTCTATTAGAATTTTTGTCTTTCATGGCATCCTATCATAAACTTGATTCAATACAACTTATAGATTGAAAACGTCTATGATCATTTTTTGCTCACTATATCATATTATGATTCTTGTAGATAGCACTAGGAATAATGATTCCTTTCTCTAGTAGAACTTTTTAGTGTTGTTCAATATTTTCTTGAGACATTGTGGTTCAAACAGGTTGTCAACAATTTTTAGAACTTCATGAAGAATTTGATCTACTGGATCAATTCAACAAATTGTGAAATCTCATTTATGGATTGTTCAACCAGTTTGAACGCGCACGAGTGTTGAACAACAAACATCTTTCACTGAATTAGAATGTTGAACATTAAATTGTTCTTTAGAGGACAATAATCATGAAATTCGGGGGGATCACTCTCAATAATCAAGATTCTCAAGAAATTGTTGCATTTCTTGATTGCACAATTCAGTGTTGTAAGATGAACAATAGAATTTATATATCTTAAACCTTGACCAGCAATCCAAGGAAATAGCAACCAATGGCGTGAGTTTAGTTCTCTTGTAGGTTATAAATCCTGTTGAGACTTCAAACGCGCATTATCAAATGGTATATGTCGCAAACTCAATTGTCAATATTTTCATAAAATAAACTGGATCTTTTTGACAGCCTTGGTTGAAACCGATTTAATATATAGCGCCGTTCTAAGAGCACATAGGCCACAAGAATCACAAGAAGTTAGAGTTGCTACGCATACTCCTACCATATTCAATAATGTTCAATTTTTTTTTCTACCACTCATTCATCTCTTGACTCCGGCATGGTGTACTGAACAACAATTCTGGGTCCTTGATAAATCTAGCAAATGGACAAGTTTTCCATCTTCACGTGTAGCTACCTGAACCACAATCTAATAGATTTACTTATCAGTTTTCACGATCTTAATTTTTGCCTTACCGCCTTGTTTCTCTCTGTCTGCCTTGCAAAACTTAGATGCATCAAATGCCTTCTTTTTATTCTGAAGCACGTAAGATCATGCATCGACGTAATCATCAATGAAAGAATAAAATATGTCATATTCCATTTAAGTTCATAACTGGATTACAAATATCTGAATGTATGATTTCATACTATTTTATGAACCACTCTTTTCTACCTTTCTAGACTTGTTGGTTTTTTTTCCCTTATGTTCTAAACAAGTGTCGAAATCGTAAAATCTAAAGTACTTATAGACTTCAACTCTACCACTCTCGTACTTCCTGATGAAAATGTCTCGATTTCCTGTTAGCGGCCCCGAACGCCGCCCGGCTCGCTCGCTCTTTACTAACCATCCTACGTCTAAAACACAGTTAAATAATTGTCGTAAAATTATCGACTTCGGTTCTCGGGTTTTTCGAACACCTCTCAAAAATATTGGTAAAACAATCCCACAATACGTTAAATGCCTTGGAAATTGTTGGGGTTAAAATTAATTTGGAATTAGGAAAATTTTAATTTTGTTTTTTCAAGTGGCACGCTCGCCACTCTCTCGTAGTGCTACAATACGCCCGAGCTTCAACCAGCGAACGTTCGCCCCTGCAGCGCCCGCGCGCGCCATCGCCCCACGGCGTGCCTATCCCGACTTCACCACTTTTCCCCACTTTTTCCCAAGCCAAATACCTTTCCTAAATATTCTAAAATTTATTACCACACAATACCACACCGTAAACTCCATTTCTTCGTAAAATCTGTGAAAAAACCGACTTACAATGATTCATAACAAAATAGAAAGTAACCCACGTTATTTATTTTAAAACCACAACGGCGTCATAACGCCTAAAATTTCTCAAACCCAAACTTTTTTGAAATCAAAGTCTTAAACCACGATCATTTCATACCAACTATCCCACAAAGTCCATCACTAACCCAATAACAATCCCCCAACAAATGTACAACCCAAAATATCCAAATCCTAATTCCACACCACATCTATCTAACTTAACTATCAAAACAAATCCCACATACATCCCGAAGACCATGGTCGAACGCCCTGACACCTGGCCCGCCCGGCACCCCCGTAGGCTCCGACTGTTCCCAATGTCCTGGCTTCCACCGCGCTTAGCTCACGCTGTATCCACGGTGTTACCTACACCTAGACACGCACAACCCGTGAAGCTTAACGACTTACATTAGGGAATAACCATATACATGCATACATGACCCTCCACACAACCTAACCCACAATCCGCGCTACTCCCATAGGCATTTCCATCTGAGGTCTCGCTCCCCAAATGCCTACCCCCATCACCTAGTATACATCTGATTCTCGCTCCCATATCCATATCGCAATCCGAGTCCTCCGCTCCCAAGCTGGCCCTAACCAAATCACCTATGACACTCTGAGGTCCGCTCCCCCAAGATGCCCCATAACCAATCACCTCTTACACATCTGATCTCGGCTCCAGTGCGTATCCCATACCGAGTCTCGCTCCAGATGGCCCCCTAACAAATACCTATTACACATCTGAGTCCGCGTCCCAAGAATCGTATCCTTCCGAGTCTGCTCCCAATATGTCCTAACCCTCCGAGTTCTCGCTCCCACGAGGGCACTACCCAATCACTCTGAGTCTCGCTCGCCCAAGATGCGTCTCCATTTAGTCTCGCTCCAGATGATGGCACTACCCTCTTTCCCCTTCCCTTTCAGTTCACACTACCACTTTTTCAGTTCAAACTCACCGCCACACAAACCAAATACAAAAAAGCAATCACACAACAAAATACCATACAAAGCACTATACAAACAAACAAACAATTTTCCTCCGTTCCATGGTGTAGCCCGAATGCAAAAACCTACACCACTACATTCCTGATTGCTCACTTTCACTTGCTACTTCGTTCAATACACTTCGTCGATTCCTACAAATACGGAAAATTAACTTAGTACTCACTAATACAACTCTAATTAAGTTTTAAACCTAAACTAACCAAACTACTCACAATTCAACCTAAAACCACAAAACCCGATTTTTACTGCAAAGTTTAACCATCCAGTTCAAACGCCCATAACTTTCTCATTTTTTTCCAACGTATTTTGACGGCCCCCCCAATTCGGAAACCTCTCCACGTCTACTATCCATTGAAACAAACCCACTCCAATCAACCGAATCAACCACTTGGCCAAGTCAGACATGCAACACAGAACCGGTGCAAACACTTGCTAACAACCCATTTTTTCCACACTCAACTCCAATCTTCATTCTACTCCATAAACCACCCTAAACAAATTCATTAACAACTAAATCACACATGTAGAATAAATCTAATTCAAGTAAAATTCCGGACTCTGACTAGGTTTGCCAAACCCTATTCATCTTCCAAACCCCACATATTTACCTTAAATCCTTGAAGAACCGATGGAAGATGGGAGAGGAGCTCAGGTGGCTGCAATTTTCGTGGAAGATGTGCAGGAAGAATGACTCCGTTGTTACAATTTTGGCCTTTTTTTTAACCAACCAAAACTTTACCTTTTGATTTTTACAACTCACTCACTTTTCGTAATTTTATAAATTAACCACAATTCCTCTCCTTCTTTCATCAACGTGGCTGCCTCATCCATTCAAGCTTACCACTTCTTCCATTATTTTATCATCTTTTAGTTCCATTTAATTACCTAGCTTTTCATTGGTCCACTTATGCTTTGAATTTTCAACCTAACTTTTGACTTTTACACCACATTTTCAACTTCTCCTGTTGTCTTCCAACGTGAAATGCTTCTTCCTTCAACCACTCCTTTTCATTCAATTTTTCTAACATTTCCCATTAGTTGGTAAAACCTTGACTTTTCAAACTTTTTAAATTTTTAACCATTACATTTCCAACCAATCACCACCTTTCATTCTTTCCTATTTCCCCCTTCATACCTAATACAACTCTCGACTAAATCTCTCACAACGCTTCTAATCTAAGGCTACACTCGTTAAAAAAATTCCGGGTGTTACATCCAATGCCACAACATATATGAATATTCATTTATAACATATCGTTTCAAACCCAGAATGAACATGGCATATCATTATGAGTTGTCATTTTGTAAATCATAGAGTAAAGATTATCAGACATTGTACCACTCTAATAAGTTCATATTTATAAAATAACTGAAGTTTGTATCTGAAAATTAAAAGAAAACCTTAAAGATATAATCTTGAACTGCAATAAGATCCGAGAATCACTAAGGAACATACAAGGTTTTTCCAAACCAAAATAAAACCACTGTTAAGTACCAAACTGCATGTTCCAACAGTTTTTACATGTGAACGCATCTTGTTTCCTGAATAAATGCATTGTTCACTTCTCATTGGTTTTCGAAGGTTGGTTCGCATACCCTGTAATGTATTTGAAATATGATTGTAGAACGAGAATCAATTCACCACATGTTATATATAACATCAACCATATTAGATTCATAACAAACAAATGAGATTATTTATCTTTCTTGTTCAAGCCACAACTTAATTTGTTGCAATCTTTCTTAATGTGTCCCTTATTGTCATAGAAGTAACACTTAGGATCCTTCTAGATTATCACAACTTTAGATTGGGTATTTTACATTTCCCATTATTTTCTTTGCTGGCTTGATTCTTTTTCGTTCTATGAGACATCATGAATTGCATTATCACTTATCTCCATTGTCGTCTACCTTCCTCTTAACTCCCATGATCGCTAACTCATTTATCGAACATTTATCTTATGTGTGTTATAAGAGATCGTAAAAGGACCGTATAACTGTGGAAGAGTGTTCAATATATAATATATAGGACAAAATTAGACATATCAACCTCAAGTGTCTTAAGTTGAGTAGCAATGTTCTCATCTGCTTGATGTGCCATGCACACTAGTCACTGAAGGGAGCCTTAAGGATGAAATTTCATAATGAATGTATTAACAAGTGTTTTATCTGAAGTCTCATATAATTCATCAATAGTGTATTGACACGTATGTGGTGGAACCACCCATCCTCCGCCGATCCTCAGAGGCTCGAGGGCCCGGTTGGGCCGGAGGTGGGTTAAAACTCCGCGGATCCCAGAGGGCTGGGCCGGAGGGTTTGGTCATGGAAGGGGGGTCGTCACAAATCCACATCGCTTGGGGAAGTATGTGGAATGACACATATTTACGAGATCCTTCCAAATTGTAACTGTAACGCCACGAACCCGCCCCGGCTCGGTTCGTCACATTGCAAACCCAACCCGCGTTTAAACGACCATAAAAAAATTTCGATAATTGTTCGACTCAGTTTTCGGACGTGTCCAAGTACGTTTACAATACGTCGTAAATATCGGGTGAAAATAATTTGGAAATAGGAAAATTTTAAAAAGAATTTAAAATAAAAAACGGACGGCATAACGCCTAAAATTCGATAAACCAAACCTGCATTAAAACCAGGAACCAGAATCAAACTAGTTCAACACAAACACTTACAACCATATCCATCAACACAATTAACTCGCACCCGTCAAAACAGTTACGAAAACATTTACAAATGCAATGTACCAAAATGTACCAAAACCTACCACAATTTAAAACAAGTTAACTCATCAAAATAACTTAGAACACCCACCAAATATCTACATACCAAATATCTACATACAAAATAGCAACCTCCCACAAACCCGAGGAAAACAGTGGTTAAGACGCCCCAACAATAGCCTCACCGGCGGCCTCGTACTCCTCCGACTGCGGCCTAATCCTCGACGGTCTCGTCTACCTCACCTGTATAATAGTTCGTCACCTACACCATAGAACACCAAAATAAGCCTAATGCTTAGCAAGTAGGGAAATAATGCATAATACACACTAAATGCGCGACTCAACCCTAACATGCAGTTTCTAACCACTCTGTTGTTTTCTTCTCGTTCTGGTTACATTTATCTTCCACTTTCATGTGAATCAAGTAGGCACCGCCCCAACACAATCCTGGACGGCCACACCTTGACCCACGGAGCAAGACCGGAGGCACACGCCCTAACACAATCCTGGACGGCCAACCAAATCTCCCTCAATCGATCATAGAATCCTCTTGTGTCTTCAAGCACGAACATATCGAGGCATTCATACTCACGACACATTATGTACATTAGCATAGCATCTCAAGTAAATCCCCCGCGGGGTGCTCAGGCGAGCCACGTGCCGACGAGGCTATTATACTCGAGACCAGGTTGCATATCAATTTTCTTATCTTTCAATTCATTCTTACCACTCAAGCATGCAAAACACGTGGTTTCGTAGTTAGAAAACGATGATGCATGACACACGATGCATGACACAAATTAAAATACAGCAAACAAACAAACAATCCCTACCATTCTATGGTGTAGGCCCGAAGGCACAAACAAGCACTCCACTACTTACCTGGTAGCTCGCAATTCAATTATTCACTTCGTCCGATAATTCACTCGTGCAATTACCTAACAAATAAGAACAAAATCACTTAGTAACAACCTAAGGAATTCTAAGAAACCAACTAAAGCAAACCAATATCACTTTTCAACCTAAAACACTCAAACCCGATTTTCACACAATTTCCAACCGTCCAACTTCAAACGGCCACAACTTATTCGTTTCTCAATGGATTTCGACGTGCCACCCCAATCCGTAAACCTCTACACGTCTACTATCCATTGACATACTCAAATTAACCAAACAACAAACTTGGCCGAACCAAAAACACAAAAACAGAACCGGGTACACATTTGCTAAAAATTGGTTTTTGTGTAACTTCCATCCATCCTTAATCTAATCACTCAAACAACCTAAACTAACATTTTCAAAGCTTTAATCATCACAAGAGGAAGAACAATAACCAAGGGAGTGAAATTTTCGGAATCCCCCTTTAGGGTTTTCCAAATTCTCACAAAACCCACTTAAAACTCACTAAAACACTCACAAATCAACACCTAAGTGAAACCAAACCAAAACCCATAATTTTTTACCTTAAAAACCCTTGTCAAAATGGATGAAATGGGGGAGGAGAGGGGCTGGAAATTTCGTGGAGGAGAGAACCAAAAATGAGGAAGAAAGTTGAAAAAACCTAATTTTAACATACAATTTTTCCCCTTTTTCTTTACCTCCACAAATTTCTTCCAAATTATAAAATCCACCCACCACTTGTCCCTTTAATAACCTCCCACGTGGCTGCCATCCACCTCACCCTCATGCATCCTTTAATAACCTCCCACGTGGCTGCCATCCACCTCATCCTCATGCAATCTTTCCAGTCCTTTCTTATTGGTTAATTATACATTGACTTTTCAACTAAATACTTTTGACTTTTCAACTTGTTTTAGTTTGAATGGTCAACACCTCCACTTCTCTTTTCTCTATTACTCTTCAATGCACATTACTAAATTTGAATAATTGAACTCTCCTAACACATCTAATCTAAGGCTACGCACGTACAGAAAATTCGCGGGTGTTACAGTAACACCCGGCATTTTTGCCATGTAATTATTCCTTACACTGTTGAAATGGAATTTATTGGCCAATAATAAAATGCGTATTTTATTTGAAGTTTTATAATACCTTACAGAAGAGGGGATTTTTGGAGAAAACGGATCGAAGAATTTAAGTCACAACTTAATTGGAAAACCAAATTATGTTCAACCAAAACAAAACTATTTGGTTAGAAATCAATGGAGGGGCTGTTTAGGTAAAGATTAGGGTTGGTGGGAAAAAGCCAATGGATAATTGACACATGGTTGACTTGTTGCAAAAGCCATGCCTTCTCTCTTCCCCCTCCCCCCTTTCCTTCCTTCTTTTCACTCCATCGTGAAACATCTTTCTGCCTTCTCTGTTTTCTCTCTTCCAAGCAACGGTGCCAAGTCTCCAAGACCTTGTTTCTTTTACTTACTTCTGTTTTCTTCAGCAAAAGGTAATCATCTAACCTAGTTGACAAGTATGGACATGATAAAAGTGAGTTTTGTTGGAGTTTAGGGTTAAGGTGTTTTGGAGAAAACTCACTGTCATTACGTGAAAACACGTTGGTGTGTTTTCTAAAGGGTTGAAATGAGTTTGCTGCATATCCTGCCATGTATTAGTTAGCATTTGCAGCTTGTTGATTTTCTTTCATGCACATCATAGGTTCGTGCATCACCGCGGTTTCCGAGCAAAGACTTGCAATTCCGCAGCAAACAGGTAAGTTCATAACCGTAGGTTGGCCCTACATCACGGAGGTACTAGGTGTTTCAGTTCTGTCGGGTTGTTTTGGGTAATAACGTTATAGTTTATGTTCTGAGTTGTCTGTGTTCTGCTTCAAAGTATGTTCTGTTATTTCTGTCGTCTGCTATTGTAAGTTCAAGCACTGAAAATGTTCATGCATACACGTTTTCACCGAAAGTTCATGCAAAATCGATTTCTGTACACTGTTTGAAACTAAACAAGATAAAATCTGACTGAAATGTATCGGTTAAGTGTGGGACGGGGACTGGCCCCCAGATATGTTTCTGTACTGTACCGCATAACTGTTTGTACTTGATAGTGCACCCACTGTTCGCCAGTTCCCCTATAAGCCCCACTTATACCCCTCTGCCACTGAAACGTAATGTTCTGTACTGTCATTGTATTTCTGAAAGTTCATGCATAGCATATGCATCACTGCATTGTTTTATATGTTCTTACTGAGTTTTAGACTCATAGGTGAACTCCCTGATGTAGGTACTGAACTCGAAACTGAGGACTTCGTGCCTCAGTCTGATGAATAGGTGGCTGGTGGTTCGAGCTCCAGGGGGTAGTTGCTGCAGCTAGACATATTTCTGTTCAGAGGTTTAAGTTCTTTTTTTTTTTAAAATATAGTCTATATCTGTAAAGCTTTCTGAAATTCTGGTTTTTGTGTTAAAAACTCTATAGAAAATTTCTGTTTTGGGAAATTCTGCAATTATATGTTAAGTTCTGTACTGTCTCTGAGATTTTGAAACAATGTATAGATTCTGTGTCAACGTTTAAAACTGCTGTATTTGACAGTTAAGTTTATACTCTAAAGTATCTTGGAATTGTTTGGGATATTTGCTGTTAATCTGTGCATGGATGATTTCTAGTTTTGGGAACTATCCATGAAGTTTGTTTTTTTAAATCTGTCAATTTTAAAGTATGTTTTACAATCTTGTTTAAAATCGGGTATTGAAGGTCTACAATTTTCATGCCTTCTGTTGTGCTGTATTTGACAGTTGAATCATGTTCTGAAGTATTCTGAAATAGTTTGGAATATTTTCTGCTAGTCTATGCATGGATGGTCTCTAGTTTTTGAACTATATATGCAGTGTGATTATTCTTAAGTTTCTGTTATGCCTTCTGTTGTGCTCGAGAACCATGTTTTGAAGTGGTTTGAGAATCTGAGACGTTTATGTCTTCTGTTTTTATGCTCTCTGTCTGTGTGTCTTTCTGTCAAAAGTTGTAAATTTTGCCTTATAATTTATATCCACCGATCGTCACTGTTCATTTCTGCCTACATCCACCGCTGCCTGTTTCTCTTTAAAACTTCATCCACCGTTGCCTTATAATTTATATCCACCGATCGTCACTGTTCATTTCTGCCTCATCCACCGCTGTCTGTTTCTCTTTGAAACTTCATCCACCATTGCTTTATAATTTATATCCACCGATCGTCACTGTTCATTTCTGCCTACATCCACCGCTCGTCACTGTTCATTTCTGCCTACATCCACTGCTGCCTGTTTCTCTTTAAAACTTCATCCACCGTTGCCTTATAATTTATATCCACCGATCGTCACTGTTCATTTCTGCCCACATCCACAGCTGCCTGTTTCTCTTTAAAACTTCATCCACCGTTGCTGTAACACCCGACATTTTGGCATTGTAACAGTCTGTTGAATTATTGTGTGGATTTAAATTGTCATAAATACGATAACAACTTTATTGTAAAATGCTGGAGCATTTAGTAAGGGGAGAACCAAACTATTGTGTAACTAAACTAAACACTAAGTTTAAAATGTATGGAAGGGTAAATTAGGGAGAAATTAAGATTGGTGGGAGATAGCCAATGGTTGAGTGACATCTGGCGACTTGGTGAAGAAGCTAAGTTCTCCCTCCTGCGTGAAACCCTCTTCACTTCTCCGCTCTGCTCTCTCTCCATTTCTCTTCTCGACATTCTCCCTTCCTGTCGACAAAACAATCGTCGAAGCTACTTCGATCTCCTCGGTTCCTTTCTGTTTCTCCGCTAAGGTTCGAGCATTTCTGAGACGTCCAGGACTATCAACTCTACAGCAACAGGTAAGTTCATACCCGTAGGTTGGCCCTTAAGGACCCTACATCTCGGAGGTACTAGGTTTTACATTCTGTTGGCTGGCTTCGGGTAGAAGGGTTAGAGTTAAGTTCTGTGGCTTCTGTTCAGGTTTCTGTTGTTTTATCTTCTTGTTCTCTGCTGTATAACCTGTAAGCACTGTAAACGTCCATGCATACACAATTTTCTGAAAGTTAATGCAAAACTGTTTTCTGTACACTATTTGAAACTAAAAAAGATAAAATCTGACTGAAATGTACTGGTTAGGTGTGGGACGGGGACTGGCCCTCTGGTTTTATCCCTCCCTGGGAATCTAAAAATTTATTGACCCTAGCAAGGACCCTCTGGTTTTATCCCTCCCTGGGAATCTGAAAATTTATTGTCCCTAGCAAGGACCCTCTGGTTTTATCCCTCCCTGGGATTCTGAAAACTGCTGTGCCTGATAGTGCACCCTCTGTTTTGCCAGTTCCCCTATAAGCCCCACTTATATCCCTCTGCCACTGTAACGTAAAGTTCTGTCCTGCCACTGTATTCTGAAAACTGCATGCATAGCATTTTGCATCACTGCATTTATAATATGTTCTTACTGAGCTTTAGGCTGATAGATGAACTCTCTGATGTAGGTACTAAACCCGAAAACGAGGACTTTGTGCCTCAGTCTGATCATTAGGTGGTTGGTGATTTGATCTCTCGGGGTGGTTGCTGCAGCCAGACATGTCTCTGATCTGAGGTTTAAGTTTTCTGAAGTGTCTATATTTGTAAAGTCTTCTACATGTTCGGGTTTGGTTGTAAAACTCTTCCTTTGAAGAAATTCTGCAAGTATATGTCATGTTCTGTACTGACCTTCAGATTTTAAAACAATGTATAGGTTTGTTGTCTAAGTTTTAGAAGCCACTGTATTTGACAGTTAAGTTTATATACTAAAGTATTCAGAAATTTGCTTGGAATGTTTCTATTAGTTCATGCATGGATGAATTCTGGTTTTGGAGCTGTCCATGTAATTTATTTCCTTGAACCTGTCAATTCTAAAGTATGTCTTACTGATCTTCAGATTTCGAAATACTGCATAGATTCTGTGTCAAAGTTTTCAAAACTGCTGTATTTGACAATTGAACCCATGTTCTGAATGTTCTGAAATGTTTTAGAATATTTTCTTGTTTTAAGATTTGCATGGATGGTCTCGAATTTTAGAGTTATCCATGTAGTCTGTTTTTCTTAAATCTGTCAGTTGAGATCTGTCATCTGCAAAGTGTGTTTCAAAAATCTTATTTTTGAATCGGGTTTTTAAGGTCTGAAACTCGTATGTCTTCTGATTGATGCTCCCTGCCCGTATGTCTCCCTGTAAAAGCTGTAAATTTTGCCTTTAAAAACTATGTCTTCCGGCTGACGTCATCAAAGTCATCCGCCCAGTGTATTTACATCTTCCGGCTGATGTCAGCATAAGTCTTCCGCCCAGTTTAAAACTCCGTCTTCCGGCTGACGTCACCCAAGTCTTCCGCCAGTGTAATTATGTCTTCCGGCTGACGTCATCCCAGTTTTTCCGTCAGTATAATGCTTATATCTTCCGCTTGACGTCATCCATCTTCCGGCTGACGTCATCTCCTCATCCGATTTCAGTTACTGTCTGTGTCTTCCGCTTGACGTCATCCTTACTTCTGTCTTTGCATTTACATCTTCCGGCTGACGTCATTCAAGTCTTCCGCCCAGTTTTAAACTAAGTCTTCCGCCAGTCTTTTACCTAAGTCTTCCAACTTCACATTCTGTTTTCTGCCCCGATCTTCTTCTAATATTTATTCTTCCTTCCGATTGTAGATATGTTTACGGTGTTTTCCAGTTTTGCTTTCGGATACAGGGGGTGTTTTTCCCTTCCTCTGAAAAGTTTATGAGTTTACTTCTATAAGCTCATCCTGTTTATGTTCAACTAAAATATATATAAATTAGTCACCGTTTTCTGCAAATGACCCGGAGTGACGGCTCGGTTCTCGGGTTCCGATCGGGATCCGGTTTCGGGCTGTCCCAGTTGCCTTATAATTTATATCCACCGATCATCACTGTTCATTTCTGCCTACATCCACCGCTCGTCACTTTTTATTTCTGCCTACATCCACCGCTGCCTGTTTCTCTTTAAAACTTCATCCACCGTTGCCTTATAATTTATATCCACCGATCGTCACTGTTCATTTCTGCCTACATCCACCGCTGCCTTCAAAATCACACCCACCGCCAGTTTATCTTCAACATCCACCGCCGATCACTTTTATCTTTTGTCTTATCTGAATCCATCGTTGCTTTTTTTTAAACTAAGTCTTCCGCCAGTCTTCCGCCTAAGTCTTCCGCCAATATTTCCAGTAAGTCCCTGCCATTCCTGTCTGTTTATTTCTCTATCTTCTTACTTTATTGTTCATCTCTGTTTCCTGTTTTTACCATTTTCTTCTCATATGTTTTGCTGCACTCTTCAAGTCCACCTTGCCCAATATCTTAGATGTTCAAAGTTTTAATTTACTTATGTCTCCCTGTTTCTTCAGTATATTATTTCTGTGGTTCAAAAATAAACGTGTCTTCTGATTCTGTTTTAAGTATTCTGTAATTCATCCTGCAGTTTTAACCATTTTCTTTCCCCTTATGATTTCTACTCCAGAGAACACTCTTTCTCTCTGTCAATGTTTTAAAAGTATAATGTTAAAAAATAAAAAATAAATAATAGTCCCGTTTTCTGTAAAATGTCCGGAGTGATAGCTTGACCCTCGGACCCCGAACGGGTTCTGGGTTTGGGCCGTCACAAAAATAGTAAGACGCGTTTTGGAATACAATTGACAACGGAGCCCATAAGAACTCCGAAGTTAAAAGTGCTTCGGCGAGAGTAGTACCAGGTTGGGTGACCGACTGGGAAGTCCTCGCCAAACAAAGCCGTGAGGGGAGGATATTGGGCTGCTGTTCAATCCCCAGAGCGGACAATATCTTGCTAGGAATCAAGGTTGTTACAAATGGTATCAGAGCACTTACCCAAGTAGAAATGTAGCCAACGAGGACGTTGGGCCCCCGAGGGGGAGTGATTGTGATGACCCGACTTGACACGTATGTGGTGGAACCACCCATCCTCCGCGGATCCTCAGAGGCTCGAGGGCCCGGTTGGGGCCGGAGGTGGGTTAAAACTTCGTGGATCTCAGAGGGTTGGGCCGGAGGGTTTGGTCGTGGAAATGGGGGTCGTCACAATCCCACATCGCTTGGGGAAGTATGTGGAAATGAAACATATGTAAGGAGATCTTCCCAAAATAGCAAGACGCGTTTTGGAGCACAATTGACAACGGATCCCATAAGAACTCCGAAGTTAAAAGTGCTTCGACAAGAGTAGTACCAAGTTGGGTGACCGACTGGGAAGTCCTCGCTAAACAAAGCCGTGAGATGAGGATATTGGGCTTTGGCCCAATCCCCAGAGCGGACAATATCTTGCTGGAAATATTACTCTCGCCGAAGCACTTTTAACTTCGGAGTTCTAATAGGATCTGTTGTCAATTGTGCTCCAAAACGCGTCTTGCTATATTGGGCGGGTCTCTTTACATATGTTTCATTTCCACATACTTCTCCAAGCGATGTGGGATTCTGACGACCCCCTCTTTACGACTCGGGATTTGCCTATACTCGAGTCCGGGATTCGCCTACACTCGGCTTAGGTCTCGAGATTTTCCCCGCAACCCGAGGTTTGACCCGCAGTCATACACATATGTACACATCCGGGTCATCACAATCACCCCCCTCGGGGGCCCAACGTCCTTGTTGGCCACATTTCTGGTTGGGTACAAGCTTTGATACCATTTGTAACGACCCTTTTTCCCAGCAAGATATTGTCCGCTCTGAGGATTGGGTCGTAGCCCAATATCCTCCCCTCACGGCTTTGTTTGGCGAGGACTTCTCAGTCGGTCATCCAACCTGGTACTACTCTCGCCGAAGCACTTTTAACTTCGGAGTTCTTATGGGATCCGTTGTCAATTGTGCTCCAAAACGCGTCTTGCTATATTGGGAGAGTCTCTTTACACATGTTTCATTTCCACATACTTCCCAAGCGATGTGGGATTGTGACGACCCCCTCTTTACGACACGGGATTTGCCTATACTCGAGTCCAGGATTTGCCTACACTCGGCTTAGGTCCCGAGGTTTGCCCCGCAACCCGAGGTTCGCCCCACAGTCGTACACATACGTACACATCTGGGTCATCACAAATAGTCTTCAGTAATGCCACAACTTCGTTATATTGACCAACATAACCACAAATACCAACAACGATCTTGGTCTTTATGAACATCACTTTAATGTGATTTGAACGTTCTCAACATTCATAAAAGAGCAAGTTCATCAAGAGTGCTGATTAGTGTAATGATTGATTTTTCTTTTCGTATAGCATACATAATCGATATTCATACACCCCAAGTGAAGAATAATTCTTTCCTTTCACACTTTATAATTATCACCCTATAATTCAGGAATATCGCATTTAATATCAGAATAACTCAGAGAATGTGTGGCTGCAAAACTAAATTGCACATACTTAAAATTGAGAGTTAAACTATAAATTGTGCTTTACCAATGTAAATCATGTTATAATCATGAATCTAGTGACATAAAACTTGTATGTGGGGTAAAACTTTAAATCAATAAGATTAATAAAATTTTATGAGAAAACTATCAAATTATTTTTCCTTTCTTAATACCTATACGCAAATTAAAAAATCTAATTTGATATTTTATCCTTAACAATTATAAAAATGTAATAGAAATTTTTAGGGGATAAAATCTATTACATTTATATAATTTATTACAACAAATATCATAGTGTGATTTTAAACACTTAATATATAATTTACATAATCAAATATGTTTGAGCTAATCTTTAGTTAAATAATATTATATTAATCACTATACATTTAAATTATCACAAAATTTAATTTCATGTCATTATTTATATTATTTTGCAAAACATAATAAAAACCAAAATATGTTTGAAAAACAAAATAAATACTTGTAAACTAAATGAACATGAAATTTAGTTATAACTTATCATATTCATATATATTCTGTACATATAATATACTGAACTAAACATACATAATAAATTACAATCTATGTGTAACATATTAATATACATAACATATTAATATACAAATATAATACAAATGTAATTAATATACAAAAATAAATGTGCAAGTCGCTTCAGTCGAATAACTTAAATGCATATTCACAAACATACAAGTCAAAGGTTTAATTCACTGCATATGCAACTTTACAAGTTTAATTTTATATTAAATCTAATACACAATATTAATATTAATTAAATGTATAAATTCGACATGGAAAATTCTATCTGAGTGGCCATCCACTCTCTCTTCTGCTTTGGAGGCCCGGGTTTCAATCACTTAAGCGTCATTCAACAATTTTAATTTTATACTAAATATATGCATGCATTAAAAATAATTAAATCACAAAATCATAACAAAAAATTTCTGTGCCGAGCTCTGATTGCGCAATTTTGACATCAAAGTCACTTTACATGAGTAAAACCACGTAGTTTTGAAATTGATTTTCAATTTCTTACCTACCCAAATGACATGTAGTTTCAAAAAAGTTTGAAACTATGAGTAGGTTGAGTCGTCTTCAACCTCTAGTCGGGTCAGCTAGACCCGCGCGAATACCCGAATCAAACCCGACAATTTCTTACTATTTTGGACACCAAATTCACCTTTTTTGTTGTAGAATACTCCGACTTTCTATAAATAATTTATTTATTTATAATTGATATAATCAATAATTTATTTTTACTATTTATAATTTTTTATATTAATTATATTAATCAATATTTATCATGTCAATATGTAAAAATTAGAGAGTATTTACTTACTTTTATTTTAAATATTTTATTTTTGTTAATTGATGTCTACGTGGCATATGATATGGGGGATTCATCTTCTTCTTTTTTTTCTTTATCGCAAACTCAAAGTAACGAATCTGATAAATGTATCTATCGATAACACATCAAAGTCTTTGGTCTTAGTTACCTTTAAATGTCAATTGATAATACCTTCTTAATTGATAGCCCATTTTGATATTTATCCAAAAATAATAATAATGAAGATATATTCAATTTATCAAAAAAATAAATTAAAATTTAAGTTGTTACCGCCAACACAATGAGATTTAAATTTTACTTTACACAAAGAAGAGAGTGAATATTAATTAGGGGTGCTCATGGTCTTGTTCGTGTTGTGAGAGAACCAAATTGAACCGAACCTGTAGAAATCGATTCCGATAACTTTGGAACCAAAAATAGATTTTTTTTTTTTTTTTGTCCAAGGACTAAATCAGAATGAAACCTTAAATCCCAATAGATATATTGCTTTGATTCTTGTTCCATTGTTAATACAAAAATATGGTCAAAATAAAAGATAAAATGAAAAAAGAAGTTTTATATAAATTTTAGAAATAAAACTCAATAATTTTCAAATTAGGATAAATTAAATTACTAAAATGATAAAATCTTCTTATTAGATATAATTCAAAACTCCAATTTCATTCCTTAATAATAATAATAATATTAAAAATTAGATATGATTAAATATATTAGATGCTACTAAAATAACATTAAGGAATTTAATCAAAATTTTCAATCAATTACATAAAAAATCGATTTTTTTTAAAAAAACCTAATGATAATTCGGTTTGGTTTGGTTAATTTCAGTTTTTCACAAGTCAAACCAAAATCGAAATGAATTTTGTCAGTTTCCAAAAGGGTTAAAACCAATTTGAACCTTAAAGTATGAGTTTAATTTGAAACATCTCTTAAACTAAAAACCCTAACAACTAAAACATTAAACTATAAAAAATGTAACAGATCAAATCCCTAGCGGGTGGCCGATCACCCCCCCCCCCCCCCCCCCCCCCACCCCACCCCACCTTCTCAATTTACGCCTAGAACAGGAGGCCGATTGTCAGGACCCGATTCCACCAATCGAACCCCGATAGCTAAAAGATTCCCAAAGTGGGAAGGAGTCAAACGTCGAAGGGATGCTCTAATTGGCACTCACCTCGCACATGCCTAGATCGTTAAGAGTACAGATCATCCTAATTTAGGATACCAAGTTGAAGAAGTATGTTTCGTTAAGAGTTAACGAAACATACTTCTTTAACTTTGTATCCTAAATTAGGATGATCCGTTTAAAATCATTATTATTATTTTTATAAAATATATTTAAAACATAAAACATTCATTGCATAAAGAAAAAATATACATTTATACATTGAAAATTTACATAAAAATCAGAGCACTAACACGAAAGCTACTACAAAAGTTGGTCACATGTGACCTTTCAAAATGATTTATACAAAGAAAATCCAAATATTCCACCCAAACAAAAAGACCATCTACCTTGATGGTTCACCTATGTCTCTTCGTAAACTTTATATTGCTTTAAGTTTTCCTCCCGATGAACGTTCTCGATATTTGAAAAATATGAATTATCCACATAATGAACTTTTAGCTAGTAAATAAATTAACACATAGAATATAAATTCAAACTCTATTAACACCATATAGGATTAATCACTATCTTTCACTACAATGATTCTTTGATAATCATATGATTCATGTTCTTTTGAAAGCCATGTAAATGCTATGAAATTATGCATGCTCGAAATCAATATTTTGAAATCACTTAACCATTGTTTGAAATTATTTTCATCAAATAAATCCAATGCAAATAGAATGAACTTTGCATGACTAAAATCATCTTTTCAAGAAAACTCTAATACATCTTTTAACAACCAAATATTTATGTTAAAAATGCAATACGCTCTAAACGCAACATGTATAACTATCACACAATTCTATACGTTCTTGGGCTTTCTCCGGCAAGGCTGTAGGACCCTATGCATTGCTTCCTCTCGAGGTTTAGGGATTTTCAACCCAAGGAGGACATTAAGTTGATTTCCTTCTCATTTTTATAGTCATATACATCGCACACCAAAAGACAAGTCCAACCATTGGGTTCATGTGTTACCAAGATTACCAACTTCATATTTTCTTCAAATGCATGATTTAATACATTTTATAAAGTCAATGACGTGTACATTTAAAACCATGCAACTCATTCATGCAAATTATTTTGAAAACTAGCATATCACATTAATTTAAAGTAATCTTTTCAAAACATTCTTTTTCAACATCACAATACAATTTGAAAACATAAATATTTTATAAAACACCATTCATTTCACACCAAAACAACATCCATTTAATCACTTCAATCCACAATCAAAATTCTAAACCTAACCAGAACGAATGACATAATTTAAATCTATCTCCACCTAAACAATGCAATAAAAGTTAAATTAACTATTCTAAATATAGGATTTACTTACCTATTGAAAGTTCCTCCTCTCCCATAAAATTTACACCGAATGAACTGATTTTTAGTCCTATAGAATCGCCTCCCCAAGTTGAGTAACTTTCCTTTGAATAGCAAGTCAAAAATCTCACTTTTTCTCACTCTTTTTCTCTCTTCTTTCTCATTTTCTCTTGAGTTGAATAACTTGCACGAAAATGGCTGATTCTTCAGCCTTCTCTACCATTTCTAGAAAGATGTTGGAGTAGATTTACCATTCTATCTTTTTTGTCCATATACAAGTACTATTTTATGCTTTCTTACATGATTAATTACAAAAATACCATGATTACTTATGTTTAAGTTACTTAGCTGAAACTAATTAATTTTGATTAGTCTTAAGGTAATCAACATGGTTCGCATAATTAATCATGATTAATTAGCCTTAATCATACTTAACTAACTTAATCAATTATTTAAGCAAACAATTTACCCAACATATGCTGACTGCCACGTGTCATAACTCCATTGGTTGTCTAATGTTATTCCATGGATGCATGCTACAAAGTGTTGGAAACATTTTTTCTTCTTTAACTTTCTCCAAATTCCCACTCTAAGATGTAGTTTAAAGTCATTTATCAAAATAGTACAGTTTAAAACGTAAACTGCATTAATTAGATTAAAAAGTAGATACAATTTACTACATACATCCAAATTCTTTCATTCCAAATGCATTCTTTTCCTCTATATGTCTAGTTTAAGATTGTAAAATTTCATAATAATCCAATTATCATAGCAAAAATTATTGCACTTACAATCAAGTTTGTTCATACAAAACAGTTTCATTCACAGCATTCTCAAGAATTTTGTACAATTTCTTCAATACAACTTCCATAATTTATATTTATATATCATCCATAATAAATAATACATTATTGACAATAGAATATTGAAGGTTCAAACCATTACATCGATCACCCCCTGTTCTGAATTAATGTCGCGAATGGGGGGCGATCACCTCTCGTTCTGTACAGTGCTTACGTGGCACTGAACGTATTAGGTTGGAGGGTCGATGTGGGGGGCAGAGACCCCCCGTCCAACGTGCACCGCACGTGATTGGAGAATAGGGGGTCCCCGCCCCCAACAGCCTCCCGTTCCTGCCTCTTCATTTTAGAGGTATTTGGACACAGGGGGGTCACTGCCCCGAAACGACCACTCGTTCTCAAGAACAATGTTTAAGAACGAGGAGGGAGGGGTGGGAATGGGGAGTCACTGTCCCGAAATGACCCCCTAATGTTAAACATTGTTCTTGAGAATGAGGGTTCGTTTCAGGGCGGTGACCCCCCATTCGTACCCCCTAATATTTTGGGGGGAGAACAGAAGGTTACTGCCACGAAACTACCACCCGTTCTCAAAATTAAGTCTGGAGATCGGGGGAACGATTGGGGGCGGTGACCCTACGTTCTTAAAATTAGGACTGAGAACATGAGGCCGATCCCCGACAGTATATAAAAAATCGACCCCCCTTCCAACTTCCATTGTTGAAAAATCAGATTTCCTCTCGGCCCCAACCGCAATTCCAACACAAAATTTGACCATTTCACGCCACTATCGTGTTGATTTCCCCATCCCTAATCCTTGACTTTCAATATCATAAAAAATCCAACAAATTCAAGAACTAAATCATCAAAATTCCCAAATCCACACTTCAACCTAAATCACCAAATTCTCCTCAAATGGCATCCAAATTAACGATTAAACAAAAAGTTGTCCCGTCACAAGGAGGAACGTCACAAAGTGGCCCTACTAAATAGCCTCTGTCAAATCGCCCATCGATGTCACAAGGACTATTTCAAAGGGGTCTGACAGACTGACCACTGTCGTCACAAGGTGCTCTGTGTGAAGCGCGACGACCGCCAACTAGGTATTTTTCGAATAAATTTCAAAATCAGATGTGTAAGGAGTAGTTTGAGTGGGATATGTCAAACCGCTCGGTTATTCATTCAAAGACCATCAAATTTAAAGGTTGGGAGTCATTGGAGATCAAGGAGATGTTTAACAGAATCGCTCTACACGGAGTGTACGATTTGAGGGGCGATAGATGCGATAGAATTGTTCGCTTATTTTATGCAAACTTGATCTCTACCAGGAGGTCAAGATGTTTGAAGACGTACATCCTTGGTATAGAGAGTTTGATACCTCCAGAGACGGTTAATGAGGTGCTCGGGTTTGTCGAAGAAGGGAATGAGGTGGAGATATACTGCCATGCTTTCTGAGATTGTGATTTTCTCATATCGTCAGAGGGACTTGACTTCTTTAGGGAAATTCATAGAACCAAAAATATAAGGATTTGAATGTCAGAGCTCGGGTTATCCACAATCTGATAACCCACAACATTTGTAACACCCGGCATTTTGGCCATGTAACAGTCTGTTGAATTATTGTGTGGATTTAAATTGCCATAAATACGATAACAACTTTATTGTAAAATACTGGAGCATTTAGTAAGGGGAGAACCAAACTATTGTGTAACTAAACTAAACACTAAGTTTAAAATGCGTGGAAGGGTAAATTAGGGAGAAATTAAGGTTGGTGGGAGATAGCCAATGGTTGAGTGACATCTGGCGACTTGGTGAAGAAGCTAAGTTCTCCCTCCTGCGTGAAATCCTCTTCACTTCTCCGCTCTGCTCTCTCTCCATTTCTCTTCTCGACATTCTCCCATCCTGTCGACAAAACAATCGTCGAAGCTACTTTGATCTCCTCGGTTCCTTTCTGTTTCTCCACTAAAGTAAGCCTCTTTTATTGCTAACAAGTTTGGACAAATTTAATGTGAGTTTTTACTGAAATTTAGGGTTATGGTATTTGAAGAAAAATCACTGTTCTTGGATGAAAACACACCGGTTTGTTTTCTAAGAGTTTGAATGAATTTGGAAGAAATTCTTCTAACTCATTTGTTAGTATTTGCAGCTTGTTTATTTTCTGAACGTGCATGTACAGGTTCGAGCATTTCTGAGACGTCCAGGACTATCAACTCTACAGCAACAGATAAGTTCATACCCGTAGGTTGGCCCTTAAGGCCCTACATCTCGGAGGTACTAGGTTTTACATTCTGTTGGCTGGCTTCGGGTAGAAGTGTTAGAGTTAAGTTCTGTGGCTTCTGTTCAGGTTTCTGTTGTTTTATCTTCTTGTTCTCTGCTGTATCAACTGTAAGCACTGTAAACGTCCATGCATACACGATTTTCTAAAAGTTCATGAAAAACTGTTTTCTGTACACTGTTTGAAACTAAACAAGATAAAATCTGACTGAAATGTACTGGTTAGGTGTGGGACGGGGACTGGCCCTCTGGTTTTATCCCTCCCTGGGAATCTGAAAATTTATTGTCCCTAGCAAGGACCCTCTAGTTTTATCCCTCCCTGGGATTCTGAAAACTGCTGTGCCTGATAGTGCACCCTCTGTTTGCCAGTTCCCCTATAAGCCCCACTTATACCCCTCTGCCACTGTAACGTAAAGTTCTGTCCTGCCACTGTATTCTGAAAACTGCATGCAAAGCATTTTGCATCACTGCATTTATAATATGTTCTTACTGAGCTTTAGCCTCATAGATGAACTCTCTGATGTAGGTACTGAACCCGAAAACGATGACTTTGTGCCTCAGTCTGATCATTAGGTGGTTGGTGATTCGATCTCTCGGGGTGGTTGCTGCAGCCAGACATGTCTCTGATCTGAGGTTTAAGTTTTCTGAAGTGTCTATATTTGTAAAGTCTTCTACATGTTCGGGTTTGGTTGTAAAACTCTTCCTTTGAAGAAATTCTGCAAGTATATGTCATGTTCTGTACTGACCTTCAGATTTTAAAACAATGTATAGGTTTGTTGTCTAAGTTTTAGAAGCCACTGTATTTGACAGTTAAGTTTATATACTAAAGTATTCAGAAATTTGCTTGGAATGTTTCTATTAGTTCATGCATGGATGAATTCTGGTTTTGGAGCTGTCCATGTAATTTATTTCCTTGAACCTGTCAATTCTAAAGTATGTCTTACTGATCTTCAGATTTCAAAACACTGCATAGATTCTGTGTCAAAGTTTTCAAAACTGCTGTATTTGACAGTTGAACCCATGTTCTGAATGTTCTGAAATGTTTTAGAATATTTTCTTGTTTTAAGATTTGCATGGATGGTCTCGAATTTTAGAGTTATCCATATAGTCTGTTTTTCTTAAATCTGTCAGTTGAGATCTGTCATCTGCAAAGTGTGTTTCAAAAATCTTATTTTTGAATCGGGTTTCGAAGGTCTGAAACTCTTATGTCTTCTGATTGATGCTCCCTGCCCGTATGTCTCCCTGTAAAAGTTGTAAATTTTGCCTTTAAAAACTATGTCTTCCGGCTGACGTCATCAAAGTCATCCGCCCAGTGTATTTACATCTTCCGGCTGATGTCAGCATAAGTCTTCCGCCCAGTTTAAAACTCCGTCTTCCGGCTGACGTCACCCAAGTCTTCCGCCAGTGTAATTATGTCTTCCGGCTGACGTCATCCCAGTTTTTCCGCCAGTATAATGCTTATATCTTCCGCTTGACGTCATCCATCTTCCGGCTGACGTCATCTCCTCATCTGATTTCAGTTACTGTCTGTGTCTTCCGCCTGACGCCATCCTTACTTCTGTCTTTGCATTTACATCTTCCGGCTGACGTCATTCAAGTCTTCCGCCCAGTTTTAAACTAAGTCTTCCGCCAATCTTTTACCTAAGTCTTCCGACTTCACATTCTGTTTTCTGCCCCGATCTTCTTCTAATATTTGTTCTTCCTTCTGATTGTAGATATTTTTACAGTGTTTTCCAGTTTTGCTTTCGGATACAGGGGGTGTTTTTCCCTTCCTCTGAAAAGTTTATGAGTTTACTTCTATAAGCTCATCCTGTTTATGTTCAACTAAAATATATATAAATTAGTCACCATTTTCTGCAAATGACCCGGAGTGACGGCTCGGTTCTAGGGTTCCGATCGGGATCCAGTTTCGGGCTGTCACAGTTGTGGTATCATAGAGACAAGGTTTTAAAACCGATTCTGTGAAATGTCTGACTGCGCGACCCGCCACGTGATATCGCTCCACCAACTGTAAGTGTCTAATGTTCTGTAAAAAGTTTCTGTTTATTAAATTTAGTTATTTCGTTGATAGGATTATTTAGAAATGGTGAGAGGACATCAAGAAGAGTCAAGCGAAAGCTCTCGAGCCATTGACCGACTAACCGAACTGGTGGGTGCACAGTCACGCATGGTTGAACGCATGATGGCCAGAGAAGACGATAGAAACAATAACCATGGGAATAACAATCGTGATAATGCGCCGTGAGACAACAGTGGAGACAGATTCCGGCGACTCCAGCCGCCTTCATTTGATGGACTGTCTACAGACCCGACCCGTGCTGAAACCTGGATTCGAACAATGGAGAAGATGTTTGGATATGCAGAAGTAGAAGACAATAAGAAAGTTATTTGCGCCACGTTCTATCTCACCGAAAGTGCAGGATTTTGGTGGGACACAGTGCAGTCAACTACAGATGCATTAAGCTGGGAAGGATTCACGAATATTTTCTACGACAAGTACTTTGACCGGGGAGTGAGGAAGGAAAAGTTGCTTGAGTTCTCTCGGCTGCGACCGTATGGGACAGTGGCTGAATATGTTCAAAAATTTGAGTCCTTGTCCCGATATGCAAAACATATGGTGGCCACCAATGAGAACAAGGTGCACCAATTCATTCAAGGGTTAAAGATGGACCTTCTGCGAGGGATCACAACCGGAGGGTTCGATGAGGCACCGTATGTGAAGGTGGTGGCCAAGGCTTAACAGTTGGAGGCCTTAGAGATAAAGTCCTAGAGACAAAGAGATTCACCAAGAGGGATTATTCGAAATGTTCCTCAGCAACAACAACAACAAAGAGGTCAGAATTTTCAGCCTCAACAGCAATAAAACAGGGGCATTAAGAGGCCCAATGAAGCCATCCTTTATCAAGACAAAGGAAAGAGACCAATGGGGGCTCTTCAACCTTTAGTATGCCCGCGGTGCCAGAAGCCCCACAAAGGAGAGTGCAGGCTTGCTACAGGCCAATGTTTCCGATGCGGCAAGGTAGGCCATCTTGTTCGGGATTGCCCAATGCCCGACACCAGAACAGGTCAAACCGTGCCAAGAGTCTTTGCAATGATGGAGGATGTTGATGATGCTGATCTGCACACAGCAATCACAGGTACAATTTTGATATGTGATAAACCTGCTTATACTTTGTGGGACACGGGGGCCACACATTCGTTCGTGGCGATGGACTCGTAGTTAGACAGAAGGTTAATTGTACGTCGTCAGACCAGCCCTACAACATTATGCTACCGTCCGGAGAGTTTATGCACTCTGAGTAGGTGGTACGGGGTGATATAGTGTCAGTAGGAAACCAGAAGTTGTACGCCAGCCTTATCGTCATCGGTATGAAAGGGTACGATGTCATTCTGGGGATGGACTGGCTGTTTAGACATCATGCCACCATCAACTGTAGGTCTGGGCTAGTGTCATTTAATCGCCAGAATGAAGTAGATTTTTCTTATCAGGCAGTACCGAAGGAACACCGTATGCCTGTTATATCTTCCCTGAAAGCTTGACGGCTAATGAGGTCAGGATGTGTCGGATTCCTTGCCCACATAGTAGATGTTCGAAGGCAAGGTGAGGTGGAACTTTAAAGTATTCCGGTAGTCCGAGACTTCCCAGAGGTTTTCATAGATGACCTACCGGGATTACCACCTGATCGCGAAATTGAGTTTGAAATTGACGTATATCCAGGTGCGGAACCAGTATCGAAGAATCCGTACCGTATGGCACCAATTGAATTGAGGGAGTTGAAGGCTCAGCTGAAAGAATTGGTGGACAAGGGTTTTGTATGCCCTAGCTTCTCTCCGTGGGGTGCTTCCGTCTTGTTTGTCAAAAAGAAGGATGGGTCCCTGCGGATGTGTATTGACTACCGTGAGCTGAACAAGTTGACGATCAAGAATAAGTACCTATTGCCGAGAATCGATGATTTATTTGACTGACTACAAGGGGCTCGGGTGTTTTCTAAGATTGACTTACGCTCCGGTTATTACCAGTTGAAGGTCAGAGCTGATGATATTCCAAAGACCGCCTTCAGGACCCGGTACGGGCACTACGAATTCTTAGTGATGTCGTTCGGGTTAACTAACACTCCGGCAGCATTTATGGACTTGATGAACAGAATATTCCAGGACTTCTTGGATAAATTTGTAATCGTTTTCATCGACGACATTCTGGTTTACTCTAGAAGTAAGGCCGAGCACGAGGAGCACTTGGCAATTGTGCTATCAACTCTGAGGCAACATCAATTATATGCCAAGCTATCAAAGTGTGAATTCGGGCTGAGCAGAATTAATTTCCTAGGCCACGTGGTGTCTGCAGAAGGAGTTTCGGTAGATCCAGCCAAGATGCAGGCTGTGAAAGATTGGCCCAGACCGAGGAACGCCAGTGAAGTGCGGAGTTTTATTGGATTAGCTGGTTATTACAGAAAGTTCATCAAGGGATTCTCTGTAATAGCAAAGCCTATGACCAGCTTAACAAGGAAGGATATCAAATTTAGGTGGTCTGAAGCTTGCGAGATGAGTTTTCAGACACTTAAGCAAAAGTTGACCACTGCTCCTCTATTAGTGTTGCCAGTTGAAGACGGAAAATTTAGCTTATACTGTGATGCATCCAAGATTGGTTTGGGAGGTGTATTAATGCAAGAAGGGAAAGTTGTAGCATATGCATCCAGACAATTGAAGAACCACGAGCAAAACTACCCTACACATGACCTCGAGTTAGCGGCAGTAGTATTTGCGCTGAAGGTATGGAGACATCACCTATATGGACAATCATGTGAGGTGTTTTCTGACCACAATAGTTTGAAGTACCTCTTTACTCAGAAAGAGCTAAACATGAGACAAAGACGGTGGTTAAAATTTGTGAAAGACTACGAAGTTGAGATTAAATACCACCCGGGTAAGGCTAATGTGGTGGCCGATGCGCTAAGCAGGATTCCAGTTACTATGCAACCAGTAGTGTCGGCCGTATCAATGCCTTTGAGGACGGAGATACAGAAGTTCGATATGGAGATAGTTTCTGGGCTATCGGCCATACTAACAGACTTAACACTACGGCCCTCCGTCCTGGACCGAATTAAGGAAGCCCAGAAGACCAATACAAAGGAGATGACTGATATCGTGAGCAAAGTACCAATGGCTTCTTCCGATTTCAGTTATTCGGGAGATGGAGTTCTGAAGTTCAAAAACAGATGGTATGTTCCGAAAGACGAAGAGCTACAGAAGCACATCTTATCTGAAGCCCATTCATCTTCTTTCTCTGTGTATCCTGGAAGCACAAAGATGTATCAGGACCTGAAACTTCACTTCTGGTGGCCGAATATGAAGAATGAAGTGGCCAAGTATGTGGAGTCTTGTATGATATGTCAACAAGTCAAAGCTGAACATTAACGACCGAGTGGAACGCTTCAACCTCTCCCGATCTCCTAATGGAAATGGGAGAATATAACGATGAATTTTGTTGTTGGCCTACCAAGAACAGCTAAGGGCCATAATAGCATTTGGGTCATAGTGGACAGATTGACGAAGTCGGCCCACTTTCTACCTGTGAAGACGACGTACTCCATGGATCAGTACGCCGAGCTGTACATCAGTGAGATTGTTAAACTGCATGGCGTTCCTGTGTCGATCGTCTCAGACCGTGATCCCAGATTCACTTCCAGGTTTTGGAAAAGTTTGCAGAACTCTCTGGGCACCAAGTTGGATTTCAGCACGGCGTTTCATCCACAGACTGACGGACAATCTGAGAGAACAATCCAAGTACTGAAGGATATGCTAAGGTCGTGCGTGTTGGAATTTCATGCTCCTTGGAGTAGATATTTGCCACTCGTGGAGTTTGCCTACAACAATAGCTATGAGGCTACAATCGGTATGGCTCCGTATGAAGCTCTCTACGGCAGAAAGTGTAGATCTCCATTGTGTTGGGATGAGGTCGGAGAAACCAAGCTTATCGGCCCTGAGATATTACAGCAGATGTCCGAGGTGATAACTGCTATCATGCAACGAATAAAGATTGCTCAAAGTCGACAGAAAAGCTATGCAGACCACCGGAGAAGAAACTTAGAGTTTGCTGAAGGTGATGAAGTGTTCTTGAAAGTGTCACCTTTCAAAGGTGTGATGAGGTTTGGCAAGAAAGGGAAGCTAAGCCCAAGGTTTATTGGGCCTTTTCCCATTTTGAAGAGGGTTGAGAACATGGCTTACAGACTACGGCTACCAGCGTCAATGGATGGTGTTCATGATGATTTCCATGTGTCAATGCTGAGAAAGTGCGTAAGGGATCCAACCCAGATAGTGGAACAAGTGGACTTTGATATCATGCCGACGCTGACCTATGAAGAAAAGCCTATACAGATATTGGATATGTCACTCCAAGTGTTGCGCAATCGAGTGGTCCCATTGGTGAAAGTCTTATGGCGAAATCATAATGTGGAGGAAGCCACGTGGGAAAGACAAGAGGATGTTAGAGCCCAATATCCAGAGTTATTCGCTTAGGCAAATTTTGGGGACAAAATTTCTGTTAAGGTGGGTGGAATGTAACACCCGGCATTTTGGCCATGTAACAGTCTGTTGAATTATTGTGTGGATTTAAATTGCCATAAATACGATAACAACTTTATTGTAAAATGCTGGAGCATTTAGTAAGGGGAGAACCAAACTATTGTGTAACTAAACTAAACACTAAGTTTAAAATGCGTGGAAGGGTAAATTAGAGAGAAATTAAGGTTGGTGGGAGATAGCCAATGGTTGAGTGACATCTGGCGACTTGGTGAAGAAGCTAAGTTCTCCCTCCTGCGTGAAACCCTCTTCACTTCTCCGCTCTGCTCTCTCTCCATTTCTCTTCTCGACATTCTCCCTTTTTGTCGACAAAACAATCGTCGAAGCTACTTCGATCTCCTCGGTTCCTTTCTGTTTCTCCGCTAAGGTAAGCCTCTTTTATTGCTAACAAGTTTGGACAAGTTTAATGTGAGTTTTTACTGAAGTTTAGGGTTATGGTATTTGGAGAAAACTCATTGTTCTTGGATGAAAACACACCGGTTTGTTTTCTAAGAGTTTGAATGAATTTGGAAGAAATTCTTCTAACTCATTTGTTAGCATTTGCAGCTTGTTTATTTTCTGAACATGCATGTACAGGCTTGAGCATTTCTGAGACGTCCAGGACTATCAACTCTACAGCAACAGGTAAGTTCATACCCGTAGGTTGGCCCTTAAGGCCCTACATCTCGGAGGTACTAAGTTTTACATTCTGTTGGCTGGCTTCGGGTAGAAGGGTTAAAGTTAAGTTCTGTGGCTTCTGTTCAGGTTTCTGTTGTTTTATCTTCTTGTTCTCTGCTGTATCAACTGTAAGCACTGTAAACGTCCATGCATACACGATTTTCTGAAAGTTCATGCAAAACTATTTTCTGTACACTGTTTGAAACTAAACAAGATAAAATCTGACTGAAATGTACTGGTTAGGTGTGGGACGGGGACTGGCCCTCTGGTTTTATCCCTCCCTAGGAATCTAAAAATTTATTGTCCCTAGCAAGGACCCTCTAGTTTTATCCCTCATTGGGATTCTGAAAACTGCTATGCCTGATAGTGCACCCTCTGTTTGCCAGTTCCCCTATAAGCCCCACTTATACCTCTCTGCCACTGTAACGTAAAGTTCTGTCCTGCCACTGTATTCTGAAAACTGCATGCATAGCATTTTGCATCACTGCATTTATAATATGTTCTTACTGAGCTTTAGCCTCATAGATGAACTCTCTGATGTAGGTACTGAACCCGAAAACGAGGACTTTGTGCCTCAGTCTGATCATTAGGTGGTTGGTGATTCGATCTCTCGGGGTGGTTGCTGCAGCCAGACATGTCTCTGATCTGAGGTTTAAGTTTTCTAAAGTGTCTATATCTGTAAAGTCTTCTAGATGTTTGGGTTTGGTTGTAAAACTCTTCCTTTGAAGAAATTCTGCAAGTATATGTCATGTTCTGTACTGACCTTCAGATTTTAAAACAATGTATAGGTTTGTTGTCTAAGTTTTAGAAGCCACTGTATTTGACAGTTAAGTTTATATACTAAAGTATTCAGAAATTTGCTTGGAATGTTTCTATTAGTTCATGCATGGATGAATTCTGGTTTTGGAACTGTCCATGTAATTTATTTCCTTGAACCTGTCAATTCTAAAGTATGTCTTACTGATCTTCAGATTTCAAAATACTGCATAGATTCTGTGTCAAAGTTTTCAAAACTGCTGTATTTGACAGTTGAACCCATGTTCTGAATGTTCTGAAATGTTTTAGAATATTTTCTTGTTTTAAGATTTGCATGGACGGTCTCGAATTTTAGAGTTATCCATGTAGTCTATTTTTCTTAAATCTGTCAGTTGAGATCTGTCATCTGCAAAGTGTGTTTCAAAAATCTTATTTTTGAATCGGGTTTCGAAGGTCTGAAACTCTTATGTCTTCTGATTGATGCTCCCTGCCCGTATGTCTCCTTGTAAAAGCTGTAAATTTTGCCTTTAAAAACTATGTCTTCCGGCTGACGTCATCAATGTCATCCGCCCAGTGTATTTACATCTTCCGGCTGATGTCAGCATAAGTCTTCCGCCCAGTTTAAAACTCCGTCTTCCGACTGACGTCACCCAAGTCTTCCGCCATTGTAATTATGCCTTCCGGCTGACGTCATCCCAGTTTTTCCGCCAGTATAATGCTTATATCTTCCGCTTGACGTCATCCATCTTCCGGCTGACGTCATCTCCTCATCTGATTTCAGTTACTGTCTGTGTCTTCCGCCTGACGTCATCCTTACTTCTGTCTTTGCATTTACATCTTCCGGCTGACGTCATTCAAGTCTTCCGCCCAGTTTTAAACTAAGTCTTCCGCCAGTCTTTTACCTAAGTCTTCCGACTTCACATTCTGTTTTCTGCCCCGATCTTCTTCTAATATTTGTTCTTCCTTCCGATTGTAGATATGTTTACGGTGTTTTCCAGTTTTGCTTTCGGATGCAGGGGGTGTTTTTCCCTTTCTCTGAAAAGTTTATGAGTTTACTTCTATATGCTCATCCTGTTTATGTTCAACTAAAATATATATAAATTAGTCACCGTTTTCTGCAAAT
Organism: Begonia masoniana; assembly: GCA_022432975.1. Taxonomy (NCBI): domain Eukaryota; kingdom Viridiplantae; phylum Streptophyta; class Magnoliopsida; order Cucurbitales; family Begoniaceae; genus Begonia; species Begonia masoniana. The sequence continues at coordinate 35,114,875 of CM039507.1, read as the reverse complement.
GACCCGGAGTGACGGCTTGGTTCTCGGGTTCCGATCGGGATCCGGTTTCAGGCTGTCACAACATTCTACCTCGGGATAGACATAGAGATCTTGTGAGTTGCATGGATCTCTATGTGATGGAGAAGCTATACAACATGAAGATGTTTGACCTTGACATCGTTATTTTAGGTCACATGCATGAGATTGGTCAGACATGCAACAAAAATCTATCGTACGACACATTGATATAGAAGATCATTGAGCGAGCTCCGGTTCAGCTACTGATTGGAGAGTAGTTGAGAGCACCGAGATCCAGCGATGTATTTGATAGGCTTCATTTGATTCGGATGAGCCTCGTTGAAGTCGACGGGACTTGAGTGTTCAAGGGAGATCAGGGGACCTCCACCTCTGCAGATGTTCCTATGGAGGTGGCCACCGCACTACTATTGTCCCCCAAATGGCTAGTAGGTGGGAAATGATGAAGCTGAGAGTAGAGTTCCTCGTAGGCAGAGTTGAAGAGCTCATCATCACATAGAGAGAGCTAGCTCAGTCCTACAAAGAGTTAAGGAAAACCTTCATGAATTAGGTGGAGCGAGATGACGACGATGTCCCACCGTAGTTTAGTTTATGTTTTATGTTTCATTTTATGTACTTTACTTTATGTTTGTACTTTAGTTTATGCTTATCATTTAGTGTATACTATGTGGTGTATGGTTGTACTTTACTTTATAGTTTTACTCTATGATTGTACTTAATTATATGGAACTAACTTTTAGTTATAAAATTGTGATTTGAATATGCATGAATTGCTTGAAGCTAACTATGGAGAAGTCATAAAACAAAGAAAACTCTACCTATTTTTAAAACTTTATCTCAATAAATTATACACTATAATAAATACACATATTATACAGTGTAATAAATACATAAATTACAGCCCGAATAATCATACATTTCTGTCTCTGCCTTGTGTAGAAGATTCTTGCACATAATAAAAACTATATTAGACAATAATGAAGATATGTTTATGAGCGAAATGTATTGAAATGTACATGTGTCTTGTCAAATGTGTGAAAACCTATAAATATGTCTTGCGAAGTAGAAACGGAAGTAGTGCCTGAAATGGATCCTCTGCCAGAACAAGTGCGACTATTATGCCTCCGACGCCGACAAATAACACACGACATCGTTGAGTTCTTCCTAGTAATTGTCGAACTTGTTGGCTCATCGACATCTCGCACTCTTTTCTTCTTCGGCCTACCAGGTTGGCACTTTTTTATGGGCAGAAGAATTTGCTTCATATTTTGTACGGATGGCAATATGTGTTGGCCACTAATAAAATAAATAAATTGTGAGTACATTTTGAGATAAGTTCCCAGTGATAGTATTGATGAACGTAATTTTATGGTGCTAGTCTCATGAAATGAATGCAGAAAATGAAATGGACACACGAGATTCCAGTAAGCTCCCATCTATAATAGTTGTACATACACGTATTCATGTCGACAACATATTATTCATTGCTAACCTCAAATTGGCAGCTTCAGCAAACATAACACTCCAATTTTGAGCTGCACGTTCTAGCTTTACAAGCTTTTTTCTTATGTGGGGACACAAGATATTTGTTGACGAGGCCAACTTCTTATATTTTTTGGCAATCCTAGTTATCAAGCACTTTCGGATAATCTCGAACATGGTTAGAATCGGTTTATCCCTGACAGATAATAGAATTGCATTAAATGACTCACATAAATTGTTTAATCCCAATTCACACTTGGGAATCGAAAAATATGCATGACTAGCGCAATATATAAAGTTTGTGCATCTAAAATATGCGTGGGCATCCGGGTTAATCTAATGTAAGTTCCTCATTTCTATCTCAAAATAAAAAGTTGTGGTTGCCTTGGCCGCATTCCACATTGCATCTCTATATACTCTACCCCAAAATTAGTTTTTAAAATTTGCGTACATATACCAGAGACAGTAGCGGTGGTCGGCTGACGGTAATTTCTGCTGTACAGCAGATAACAACCCTTGGTATTTAAAAGAATAAGAGAGTAACCATAAAATAATATAACTACCACAACGCCTCAACATTTGAAAGAACAATTGGAAAGACATTATACATTTTGTCGAATCGAAACAAATGTCCATCCATATCTCAATTCAGTCTGTAGGTTTTTCTTCAATAATTTCAAAAATCACGTCCATGAGTCCATACACTCTGATTTCACATTGACAACAACAACGAGATATATTCCATAGTTACCATCAAATACTGAGGGTTGTCAGTAATTGGCCCGGACACGAACTCTTTAGATGACAACCATCAAAATAGATAATAGGTCTACCACACTGCAGCAAATCTGTGTTGGAAGCAGTCATACTATAACACCTGGTTTTATAGGTTTTTGGATTTTACGTTGTAAAGAGGTATTTTTGTAAATATAACAAATTAAGCTCATTTTGCGAACGGAAAGTTTTATCAGAACCCTATGAATAAATTATAATATCTGGTGAAATAAGAAAATTTGGAGAAACCGAACCGATAGACTAAATAACGAAATAGTTGAATATTAAGCTAAACAGGAAAAATAGCAATTTTGCATGTTAAGTTTTATTTAAATTTAACATCGTGGTTCATTCTACAGAAAGAAAAGGAGAAGTTCTCCTTAGGTGATTTTGGCTCCTCCACGACGATTTCCTTCAAACGCCGGTGGTTCCTCCTCTGGCAAGCGATTCTCCTCCAATTTTCTTCCTGAATCACAACCCTAGGTAATATTCTATGGTTTTAGACGGTTTATTTTTGGTTTAGGGCTCGAAAACAATTAGGGTTTCGTTTAGAGTTTTGTTGAAATTATCGGGTTATACTAGAAACGGTTAGATTTATTGTATTGATGATTGTAATGGATATATTTGTGATTGTTGGAGATAGTTAGGTTGAAAATTTATGGTTATTGTTGATTTTGGTGGTTGGAAAGTGGAGAAACTCCATTAATGGAGGTTGTTGAATTTGAGAGTGTGAATTGCTTGATGAAATGCCTGAATGACGTAGATTTAAGTTTTAGGAAATTTTCTTTAGCTAGGGGTTCCGTTAGTTTTCGGAATTCGATTGTTTAGGCTCAATTTTAATGCCCTGTGTTGTGAAATGTTCTAGGTGACGAAGCTCAAAACAAGGCGCTCAATTCGCTAGGGACACAAGGTAAGTCTTTGTGACTTGTTTGGCCGATATGGCCTACACTATAAAAAAGTATATTGATTGAGGAATTGATGATTTAGGTTGTTTTGGGAGTAAATAGGCTGGGTAGTTAGGTTTGGTTTAATGTTCATTGTTCGTTCCGTGTTTTAATTGCATTAAACGCATTGTACATGTAACGACCCCTTTTCCCAGCAAGATATTGTCCGCTCTGGGGATTGGGCCATCGCACAATATCCTCCCCTCACGGCTTTGTTTGGCGAGGACTTCCTATTCGGTCATCCAACCTGGTACTACTCTCGCCGAAGCACTTTTAACTTCGAAGTTTTTATGGGATCCGTTGTCAATTGTGCTCCAAAACGCGTCTTATTATCTTGGGAAGGTCTATTTACATATGTTTCATTTCCAAATACTTCCCCAAGCGATGTGGGATTGTGACGACCCCCTTTTTACGACCCGTCACCTTCCAGTTCGCCCGCGCAGACGTACCGCCATCCAGGTTCTGGTTCGTGCAGCCATTGTACACATACTTACACATCCGGGTCATCACAATGACCCGAATGGACACGTATGAGGAGGAACCACCCAGTGCTCCGCGAATCCCGAGTGGGACTTAGGCCGGAGGGTTCGATCGTAGAAAGGAGGGTCGTCATAATCCAACATCGCTTGGGGAAGTATGTGGAAATGAAACATATGTAAGGAAACCCTCCCAAGATAGTAAGACGCGTTTTTGAGTACGATTGGCGATGGATCCCATAAGAACTCCGAAGTTAAAAGTGCTTCGGCGAAAGTAGTATCAGGTTGGGTGACCGACTGGGAAGTCCTTGCCAAACAAAGCCGTGAGGGGAGGATATTGGGCTACGGCCTAATCCCTAGAGCGAACAATATCTTATTGGGATAAGAGGTCGTTACAAATGGTATCAGAGCCTATACCCAACCAAAAATGTGGCTAACGAGGATGTTGGGCCCCTGAAAGGGTGTGATTGTGATGACCCGAATGGACACGTATGAGGAGGAACCACCTAGTGCTCCGCGAATCCCGAGTGGGACTTGGGCCGGAGGGTGACGTGCTGGGTTAAAACTTCGTGGATCCCGAGTTGGACTTGGGCCGGAGGGTTCGGTCGTAGGAAGGAGGGTCGTCACAATCCCACATCGCTTGGGGAAGTATGTGGAAATGAAACATATGTAAGGAAACCCTCCCAAGATAGTAAGACGCGTTTTGGACCACGATTGACGACGGATCCCATAAGAACTCCGAAGTTAAAAGTGCTTCGGCGAGAGTAGTACCAGGTTGAGTGACCGACTGGGAAGTCTTTGCCAAACAAAGCCGTGAGGGGAGGATATTGGGCTACGGCCCAATCTCCAGAGTGGACAATATCTTACTGGGATAAGGGGTCGTTACAGTACATGTCCATGCATCACGTTTTCTAAAATAGCATGAAAAATGAACTTCCACATATGTTTTCATGAAAGGAAAATGACTAATGAAAAGGTAAGAATGCACGTAATCCCTGTCACATCGGGGAGGTGGTTTAGATATGGCTGTCCTACAGGTGAAACATGTTCTTTCCTCTAAGTAGATGGAAAAGGGCTATCCAACCGCCAGATGTGTTGTTTTCATCTACTGAGAGCAAACCCCCGGTGACATCCCATATGAAATATAATGAATAAAATGACTGCACGATTTTACGAACTGCACATGTATAGCATGCATTCTCATTTACGTAGATTTACTAAGCCTTTAGCTCATAGAATATTTTTATGATGTAGGTGACGTAGAAGGATGTGAGGATGACGTTCCTCCACTAGATGAATGCACATGTTGAAGAAGGATGCCCGCAGGAGTGCGCCGGTGCAATCTAGGCGATTTTGACCAGTGGGAACCATTGTATAGGTATTTTGGGAATTTAGTTGAAAATGATATGGATAATGTATAGAAAGTTGTTTTAGGATGATTAACGACTAGCTTGGTGATAATGACGTTGTGGAGGTTTTCTGGATGGGTTTTCCCATAAGTTATTTGATAAGTTCCTTATCGCGTATTTAAGTTGATGAAATGGATTGAGTGTTGGGATAGAGTTTATGAATTTAGCATGAGATTTACAAGTAAAATGTTGTATGCTAGGTGGAGATAGACATATGGATGAATTGATGATTTTAGATTGAGATTTTCAATTAATTGGATGTGTATTTTAGGAAGAGAGGTTATGGGTGATTTGAAGATGTATATGATATAGATAAATTCTAAAAACGAGTGTATGATTTTTAGATTGAAGGAAAACATACTAGGGGAATAGAGGAGGCGCCGATCATTCGCCCCAGATGGGCGAGTGATCGCCCAAAATTAGGCGTTTTAGAATGCTCACCTGAGAGTGCACCGATGGATCGCCTCAAAGGAGGCGATCAATCGGCTCCAAGGTGAAAATTTGCCCTAGAGGCGATCAATCGCCCCAAGGGGTGAAAGTTCGCTTCTGGGCGAATTTTTTTGCCCAAATTCCAGTGCTGGGGCCGATTGCTCACCCCTTAGGGGCGAGTAATCGGCAGCACTGTTCACGTGAACAGTGAAAATGAACAGTAACTTTTACTGTTCACGTGAATAGTGCCAAAAAAAATTAAAAAGAAGAGGGTTTTAACTATATTATTTTACGCATGTTTTCTATGAAGCTTTAAAAAGAAAGTTTACACGTTTTGAGTCATTTTAAAGATGTACAGTATGTTCAACGCATTTTTACGAACAGTCAATTTAGTTACGTCTGGAAAAAAGGGGTCGTTACACATACACATATACATTCTTTAGAATACATATGATTCATTATCGGCAGAGTTCACCAAGTAAGTCTGTAAACCCAATGTGCTGCCCGAATTTGATCTACGTATTTCTTTTGCGTATGACCACAATAACTTGTATTGTTTGTCGCCTTTCCCTTCATTAAGTTTTCGCGCTTCGCTTTTTGCTCTTCTAGCAAGAATTGATGTAATGTTGACATTCAAATCTTTCCTCACTATCTTGATAATGAAAGGAATTTCTCACGTAGGTTGACTTTTGAACCTATCCAAATAATGATTTGCCACTCATTTTGCAGTAGCATGACCAATCTCAATTTTCCTTGAACAGTTGTAAGAATAGTTGAAACTCTTTATTTGAAACGTAAGCTCATTTTGCATCTTTGAACTATGCAGTAGTCAATCACATCCATCTTCACATATGGCCGTCAGTTGTCGAGATTCACTTTTAATGAATTTGATCTGATAATCATTATTCAAAACATATTCTACTATTTCTTCTCTAATTGCCTTTAAAGAACTATATTTTTTTGGGTAAAGTGCAATTTGGCCCCTACAACTAGGTGAAATAGGCAATTTACACCGTAAACTTGGATAATGGGCAATTTGGCCCCTACAACTAGGGTAAAGTGCAATATGGCCCCTACCGTCACATTTTCCGTTAAAAAGTTACGTTTTTTGCACATGTCTATTTTTTTCCCGAAATGCCCCTGCACTTGAGTCAGAACCGGTTCAGAACCATAACAAATCGGTTCGGTTCACTAATCAGATTTAAAAAAAAAACCCTAAGTTAAACCCTATTATTTCGTTTAACGACTCTACTGCTGAGTTCCGCCATGTGAGCTCTGAGGATCGAGTTTTCTGCCTCGAAGTTGAGATATAGCTGGACTGTAAGTCTGTAACGTTTATATTGGTAAGGATTCAGTTGTTCTCGTCTCTGATCTAGGCCACCTGAGTAGCAAGATCGTCGAGGTGCCTCTGTTTTCGCATCTGGATCTACGCGTCGATTCTCTGTTGGATATCATTCTCTTTCTCTTTCTTTGATCCATGATTTGCTGGAGGTTGTTTTCTTGAGACCCGGATGAAACCCTGCTAGAAGAAGCCATAAAAGCTTTTGGTAAAGATTCTGTGCATTGTTCACGATTTTCGCAAGCGCAAACGGTTTTCTCAAGCTCTCGAGGTATGAATTGCGTTTTCTTCTGCAGTTTTACGCTTCTCATACCTTTTCTTTTCTTTGCTTCTTTTAGCAATTGTAAAGAACTGGTAGCTTCTTTTTTTAATGAATTTCAACTAAATAATACCATTTCCTGATGATCATTTACTCGTAGGATAGTTGTTTATACCTTTAATCATGAAGAACTTGTGACCATAGTTTGTGTGTGACTGTGTGCTCAGGTTTCTGAGTGGATGAAAGAAAATGGAATCTGCGTATTTTCACCTAGCGAGCATGCTGTACAGTTGGATCTAATCGGGAAAGTTCAGGGATTTCTTTCGACTGAAAATTATTTCGAGAAATTGAATGATCAGAACAAGACTGAAAAAACTTATGGAGCTCTCCTTAATTCTTACGTCAGGGAGCGCCAAATTTCTCTTGCATTTGCAGAAAATGAAGGAAATGGGTTTTGCTTCATCCCCCCTACGTACAATGACATTATGTGCCTATACACAAACACTGGTCAGCATGAGAAAGTCCTTGAGGTGCTATTGTAGATGAAGAAAAATGGAATTATCCCTGATTTATGGTGTTATATCATGTGTCATGTAATTGTTAATTTCAGACGGTCATGAAACCCACTCGCAGGGAACTGAAAAAAGAGCTTTTGCAAGAGGGTGTAACTCAGCTGGAAGACCTACCATCTTACCGACTTCTTACCCAATAGAGACTTCTCACCTTTAGTTTTTCATCAGATTGAAAGAAAGAATAAAAGGGTGTTTGAAGGAGATGATGTGATTGCGTAGAAATGAAATTATTTTTGCGATCATAGTTTGTAAAGCTTGAGACGATTTGAGAGATCGACCATTTTCAGGTTTGAAAGATGAGCATTTTAATCTCTTGCGCCTACCCAATCACTAGTAAAGTTTTCAAGAAAATTCTGATTTGGATATAAATTATGGATATGTAGTTTTACATAGCTGGATTTACATATATAACTGGATATTATTACATTTTTTATATAATTGGATTTGCATATCATGGATTCGCATATGATGATTTTGTAACGATGATCTAAAAAAATACATACATATCATGGAAAATGTCATTACAGTTGATAAAGAGTATAATTATTACCATACGAGTCTACTAAAACAATTAATACAAACTGATCAATAATAATGCAGTAGTGAGACCCTATAATACCAATAACTATACTCTATCCCTAAGCAGCTGCACATTGATTTAGCTTCTTCGAGTATTCTTGCAGCTTGTTCGAGTCTTGATTCAGCATCTGCGACTCTTGCTTCATCCTCTTCGAGTGTAGATCGTAAAATGTTAAGTACATTCTTCTGTCTCTTTGCTAGTGGTTCGTCGTATCAGGAAAAGAAATTGTATCCTCTTACGCTTTTTCTGAAAAAGTATCAATTGTTATTTACAGTAGAAATTTATACATCAATTATGACAACGAATAAAAATTTATCTCAAACTTCAGACAAGTAAAAAACTTTAGTCCATGATTCTTCCGTCCAGCAAACAAGTTCCCAATTGTTCCTCAAATTTCAGCACATAACAGGATTTTAGACAACTCAAATGTGAACTAGATATGCAGAAAAAGAGCAAACAGATTTTCAGAATTTGCAAACCAATTTTGAAAAGTTTCAGCAAATCAAAACAGCGAAAGGTAATGCAACAACCAAAGTTTAATTTCAAATATGCTTGCAGCTTAAAGACTTAAGTAGATAATTCAGCAAAGTAAGCAAGCAATACGCAGAAAAACAGAAAATCAATTACCATTCAGCAACAAAATTTCAGCAATTTGAAAACTAGATTTTGCAAAACTAGAAATTGCACAGATTCAGCAATCAAAATAGATTTTTGGTATTGGATTTTTAGCCATTTAAAATCTGTAAAATCCCTTAGAAACATGGAACAAAATACAAACCAGCAGTGGAACAATTTGGTAAAAATCACTCAATAGAAAACAGCCAACATCCTTAACATGCTCAGCCTATCCGAACAAATTTTTTTTTTTCTCAACACAATTTATCATGGAAAAGCAAAGTTGCAGCATGTTCTTCTAACCAAAACGGCAAGCTAACCGTGTGAAAAACAGGACATGGAATTCAACATATTCTCTCAACCTTAGCCAATTCACAGAAGTGTCAAACACAAGATATGTTGCAACAGATTATAGCAATTGAATTATGCAACAATTTTATCCAAACAGAAACAGAATTGCATCCAAGAACAGAACAGAATTACAGAGGTTCAAAATCAACTTGCAACAGTTTATATGCCAAGTTAAACATGCAATTGATTCATCAAAACAACAAGCAATTTTTTTTTTTTTAAACAGAACACTATCCAGAAACAAAAAAAAAAAAAAACATAAAACTACTTTCTCTGGTTTTTTTGTTCTAACCCAAACAACCATTATCATCTTTGATTAATCAACCAACTAATCAACAAAAATTAACTCTAATTTATCAACCAACATCCAAACATTGAGTAAAAAACAATTAGCCCTAATTTTTACTTCCACAAAAATTACACAATACAGTACATACAGTGAGGAGTGAGGATGGAGACAAAGCACGGAGACGGAGACGGGGCCGGAGACGGAGCTTTCCGTCTTGCGAATCGGAGGACTCGATCACCACAGGAGTCGGGAGTAGGACGCTGGTCGCTGGGGACGGGAGTCGCTCGGGAGTTGCGAATCGAACTTCAGGTCTCGCTAGTCGGCAGTCGCTCGAAGTCGACAATCCTGCACTTGAGTTCTTGAGTGGAAGCTTCAGTTTTCAGACTCTGAACTCTGAAGTTCAGAGTTTGAATTAACTGAAGGTTAAGCTGAACCATTCAGCAAAAACCGGTTCAGTCCACCTTAATTAAAAATTAATGCAGGGCAAGGGTATTTTCGGAAGAAAAAATGAACATGTGCAAAAAATGTGACTTTTTAACGGAAAATGTGACGGTAGGGGCCATATTGCACTTTATCCTAGTTGTAGGGGCCAAATTACCCATTATGCAAGTTTACGGTGTAAATTGCCCATTTCACCTAGTTGTAGGGGCCAAATTGCACTTTACCCTATTTTTTTCCTAGATAAAATCACATTAAAATTTCTTCCCTTACCAGTATGCTTTCCACCGCATTATCTTATGAGTCGGCTGGTATTCGAAGCTCATCGTCTAAAGTTTTCAATGTCGATTACACCTCTATTTCTTCATTACTTTTTAGTTGATCGAATGCCCGAAAATCACTTTATATGGGCGTAGAGTACGAATACCAGTCCATATTGGTATTACAAGTTGTTGTCTCGTCTAAATAAATTGGTATACTTGAATTAGAATCCATTGACGTCGCTAATACAGAGAAAATTTGTTTGAACACGAAAATGATGGAGATGTTTTAAGGTATTTGTCAGCCGAGGGGTGAGAATGAAGAGTCGTTTCCTTATATAGTGTCGGAGATCGGCCCCCCGTTCTTGAGAACAACCCTTGTTCTCAGGTAAAATAATTGAGATCGGGAGGTCGTTTCAGGGCGGCGACTCCTCGTTCTCAATCTTACAAAAAAATATGGTCAACAACGGGGGGCCGTTTCAGGGCGATGACCTGTTCCCGAACACCTTCTAAAATGGAGAAGCAGGGAACTAAGGGTCGTTTTGGGGCGGTGACCCCCCGCTACCGAATACCTTTAAAATGAGGAGGCAGGAACGAAAGGCCGTTGGAGAGCGGAGACCCCCAATCTCCAATCACGTGTGGTGTATGTTGGACTGAGGGTCCCCGCCCCCCACATCGACCCCCAAACTCAATACATCCAATGCCATGTAAGCATTGGACAGAACGGGGGGTGATTGGCCTCCTGTTTGCCGCGTTAATTCAGAACGGGGAGTGATCGACCACCCGCCAGGATTTGATCTGTTACATTTTTTATAGTTTAAGGTTTTAGTTGTTAGAGTTTTTAGTTTATGAGGTGTTTCAAATTAAATTCATACTCTGTGGTTCAAATTAGTTAACCCTTTCCAAAATTTAGAACCAAACCTCCGACCAAAATCGAACCGAGCTTGAGCCGTTTGGTTCAATTTTTGAGTGTAGTCGGTTTTAAACATCCTTGGTATCGATCCTTCAATAAGCAATTGCAGACATTGGTTTTTTCCGTCTCGCCCGCGATCTGAAAGTGTGATCGTTTGGCCATTTTGAACTCTCTGTGGCTTTTCTCACCTCTCCGGGAATGTCAGCCGGAAAGCAGCTGCCTCTGACAACGCCGTCGAATTCTCCGACCCTTTGTTCTCTCAGGGCCTCTCTTCTCACTCTCGCCATTCTCACCCTAGTCTCCTTCACTTTTCTATCCCTCAATTCCTTTCGTTCACCTACCTTCTCCTCGCCCATTCCTCAGGTACCCAACCCGATTAACTTCCATTTTCTGAACGATTGATCTTGGTTCCGCACTGATTTTACTTTTTTTTTTTAAACTGGGATTTGATTTCGTTTTGTGAAGGTGTCTGTTGAAGTGGGCAGTGGTAATAATGTCGTGGACGAGAGGGTTTCGGGGATTTATCATTCTTCTGAAGTTTTCAAGTTGAATTACGCGGAGATGGAGCAGAAATTCAAGGTTTTTATATATCCAGATGGGGATCCCAACACTTTTTACCAGACTCCCAGGAAGCTAACCGGAAAATATGCTAGTGAAGGTTACTTCTTTCAGAATATCAGAGAGAGTCATTTCAGAACAGAAGATCCTAATGAGGCCCATCTGTTTTTCATTCCGATCTCATGCCACAAAATGCGAGGCAAGGTAATTATATTCTTTTGTTTTTCTCATTTGGGATCGCATGTTACGCGTTTGGGATTTAATTACTGCAGATTTCAATTCATAATGAAACTCGAATTGCATCTATTTTTTAGTCAGTGCACTTTAGTTGGTTGTGATTGTATAGCTGGAAACTATGGTGGTTGTAATATGAAGATATTAATAACATTCAAGTAAGTTCTGAAAGCTTATTCGACTTTCAGGGGAAGCATTTGTGATCAGTTTGTTGTACATATTACTTCCACTAAATTAAAAGATACATTTTGGTTTCATTGTTGATGCCATACATTTATTTCTATTTCAGGCTTCGCTCCTTGCAATAACTTTCTTCTTTAGTGCTTGATGTTAACTAGTTGTTCGAAAATATCCTCTTTATTAAGAATTTTTACTTGGTTAATGTTGTTGAATTGCTGTTAGTCCTACTAGCTACTTCTTTGGTAATTCTCTGTTTTAAAAATTTCACTATTTATTTAGGGGATTCTCTTATACAGAACTTTTTCATTCTTATGTTTTGAGTTTTGAGTTTTGAATTATGATGCTCACTGATACAATGCAGGGAACCTCCTATGAGAATATGACTATAATTGTCCAGGATTATGTGGATAGTCTAAAATCAAAGTACCCATACTGGAGTAGAACATTAGGTGCAGATCATTTTTTTGTCACTTGTCATGATGTTGGTGTAAGAGCGACAGAAGGGGTTCCGTTTTTGGTAAAGAACTCAATTCGAGTCGTGTGCTCTCCAAGCTATGATGTTGGATTTGTTCCACACAAAGATGTTGCTCTTCCACAAATTTTGCAGCCATTTGCTCTTCCAGCTGGAGGAAATGATATAGAAAATAGGTAGGTGCAAACTCTTCTTTTACAGTATTAAGATACTATCGAGGTTTGCCTCTATGTAAATTAAAATCGTTCTCAGCTTTCTTAGTTGTGCGATAATGGTAATGGTACTTGTCATTCATCAAGCACGTGTCTTTTGTATTGCTGCCCTTTGACAAATTTCTTTTCTGTGTATTGTACTTTATGTAATTTCTTGTTTTATAACTTGGCACAATGAAAAACATTGAGCATAAAGTTCTTAGACCTTGGCTTCTGTTAATGATTTTATGTTTGTTATGACTTGTCTCATATTTGGAGGAACAATCTCAATTGGTTAGTTTTGTAGAAACCTAGAAAATAAGTTCATTGCTTGGAAGATAACAAGCATGCTTTGCAGGACAAATCTCGCATTTTGGGCTGGCCACCGAAACTCAAAAATTAGAGTTATACTAGCCCAGTTGTGGCAGAATGACACTGAACTTGATATTTCAAACAACAGAATTAGCAGGGCGACTGGACATCTTGTTTATCAACATAGATTTTACAGGACAAAGTTTTGTATATGTCCTGGTGGTTCCCAAGTCAACAGTGCCCGTATAGCTGACTCAATTCACTATGGATGTGTTCCTGGTAAGAATTCTTTACTTGTAGCACTTTTTTTTCTCTCACTGGCCGTTTAAATCATGGAAATAATTATCATTCATTGTATATAATTCCATGACAGATATTATGATTAGGTGTCTAAAATGATACTATTTGAAAGATAGCTATGAAGATTTGTGAATTTTTTGTTCATCATTTACACGTCCTACTTTTCATTAAGTACCTTTCCCAAACTAAGTGAAAAGGTAATTTACTCTACTCGTAAAAACACGATCCATATAGAAGTTGAAATCGGAATAAAAAAGGGAAGTAACTCTCATTCATTTACCTAATTGGAGTGCTTGGTACATATAGACATTGGGTATACAAAAAAAGAGAAAGAACTTTGAAAGGAAATTCATATTCGTACAACAAAGCTAGTGAAAAGATATTCCTATCTATTTTATTCTTTCCTAAAACTAGAATAGAGAGTGAATTTGTGACTTGATTTCTAAGATAGGATAAATCTTGAGTTTTTTTCTTTTATTGAGAGACACCCTTTCAAATTGGCATCTAGATATCTCACATTCTAAGCTGAGCGACCATTGAGTGAATTTACTGTCTCCTCCGTTTGATTGAAAAAGCACTTCAAAAAATTAGAAGACAATGTTGATTGATAGATTTAGGCCATTGCTTCTCCACTCACACAGGATCTGTAATTGACTTGTGTACCTTCATGGCTGCCATTTGTAACTTGCAGCAATCTATTCCTCCTATCTGTAAAATTCATCAGAAAATAGATATTCAAGAAGAAGAAAACGTTCCAGGGAGCTGCTGCAAGCGAAAAAACTTGAATTTTAGAGATAAAATCAGCAGAGTGGTTTCCAGAGAATGAACAAGAAGTCAAAGTTTTAGGCCCGTTCTTGGAAAAATTAGTGACATATCTCTTCCCATCTCTCTCAATGGATTCAAGTAAGACATGAGGAGCTTCACATGGATCATCTGTTACCCATCTCGTGGTAAACATGTAAACTGGAGGCTTGCTTTTGAGAATGGGATGAAAGTTTCCCAAGGCTTTCTCAAGAAATTTCTTGGTAATATGTTTTCATAGATATGAGCTAAGTATCCCCACGAAATGGAGAGTGTCTGGTTGGTTGGTTTGTGGTAGTAGATGGTTTGCTGGACTAGTCGAGACTGGTTGCCTTTTCTGCCCCCATTAGGTTGTGTATTGCCTTAGATGGTTCATCGATGGAAAGATTGCGTCGATAATGTCGATGTTGTGGAGAGAGAGGATAGGTGTTTGTGGGTGGGATGAGAGGAACCCTAATATGTCTTTGTGAAATCAATTTGAAAATTTCAAGAATTAACATGGTTGAAAAAATTAAGATGAGAGGGAGGTGTCCCAATAATTTAATGAGACTAGTAATTTATTTATTCATATTTTAAATTTTAACAATTTTTTTAACGGGAAGATGTTGGTTGCTAACAAGCTAGCTTTCTGAATGCGGACGCATTTGAGTGATATAAAGCATCGGTCACAAAAATGTGCTCCTTGAAAGAGGTTTAATCTAAGGTACAATGCGGTAGAATATCATTCTAAGGAGGTGGCGGATATTTTACAGGCAACCTTGTGTGTGAATGTTGCGCAAATGCACAAAGAGATCGCAACTTGACTTATACTCGGTGTAGCGAAAGATTTGTTTCAAAATCAAAACAAAAAATAAAAAAATAAATCTCAAAATAGGTATTGTATTAATTGTCAATAGCTCTTTTAAATTTATAAATGACTCTTTAAATAGACTTACTAATAATAATATAAGGAAACAATAACTTAATGAAATAATATAATATTAGAAAATAACAAATTAAGAATTAGAGATTTTAATAGTAATATAATATTAGGAAATAATTAATTAAAAAATAGAAATATTAATTAGAGATCTTAATAGTAATCTAATATTAGGAAATAATTAATCAAGAATAGAAATACTAATTAATAAGAAATAAATTAATTAAGAAATCTAGTACTGCATCACAAATGTACGAGGCCAAGTACCTGGGCAAGATAATAAGGTATGCAAAGCTGCGATTAACAAATACTACAACTCGTACAACATCGAAGAGGATGATATTCAACGTACAAAGCCAACATTTTGAATTTATCTAGTATCCTATTTCAACCAAGTGCCAAATGGAAACTTGCTTACGGTGATCTAATCTCATTCAAGTCCAAGTTCCTCACAGCACGAATTTGACATCATTTAGTAAGTGCCAGACTAATGTTAGTCACACACCAAAGTGACATGATTAAAGATCATGTCATCTTGCACCATGCTATTCAACAACACATCCATTAATTTAGGAGCAGTAATTCAGTAGTCCTTTTCGCACGGTATCAGGATGGCATCTACGAGTTTATATTTCCTCTCCCTTATCATAGAATTACGCAGAAAGACATGAGTTTAATGGAGCTTAAGTGAGGAACTGCCCCAGCCAAGGTCGTAAATATATGAAAGTGTGGTTGCAAGCATTCGAGGTTGGGATGATGTACCACTAGCCTTTACTCCCTGTGCCAGCGCCATCACCAAAATTTCCCTGCCACCTATCTCCACTCCACCTTGTCCTTTCACCACTGCTGCTCAACTCACACATGTAGAGGACATCCTTGCCAGACAACAACGCCAGTTCTTAGAATTTACAAACTATTATGTCCAGTACATGCAGTTTATGTTGCTTAATGACAAAGCTATTCATACTTGCAAACCTGCCGGGCTCCACCATCCTTTTATGTCTAGTGTCAGCCCCTCGATACAATCATGGATGAAACCAATGATGGAGAGGAAGATGTTAAGGGAGGCAGTTGATTAGTGCAATAAATTTTGGAATTATTATTATTTTTTGCTTCTTATTATGTTTAGGTATTAATATTATGTTAGTTTATTATAAATAGAGGCAATAAAAACACACAAAAAGAAAAATAAAGCTATAGGTCCGGCGAAACACCAGATTTGAGAACCCCACAAGCTACTCACTCGGAAAAGAGAACTCTAGAGAGTAATTTTTTGCTAGACAATATTCAATTCCCTCTTTTAACTCACTCTCATTCCCTCAATTTATAATAAATTAACGTAATATTAATACCTAAATTATCCTATAATATATTCTTAACAATATTTCACATGTTTGCATATGTAGAAGTTATTACACGTAGTTATTTCAATCTTTTGAGTCTTGCTTTACTCATGACTCAATGTTACAATTCATTTTATTAGTTTGTTCGAGAATTAACGAAATGTTAATTTTATGAGTATTTGATAAATAAATATTTTATAATGAATTTAAACAATAAATTAATTTATATTCACATAATCTTATATGATCAAATTTTTTTAATGCTTATTTTTTGTTTTATGCAAGAATGAGCTTCAATACATATTCAAGGAAATGAAGATGAAATTTACCAAACAAATAATGAGAACTAGATGATATTGCATTGGTTTTTTTGGCTCTTTCACATTGTTCCTAGACTTTTGGGTAGATTAGTGTTCTTAGTAGATTAATATTTTAGATAGTCTGTAAATTGAATCCTCTTTTTAACATCATCTTTGAAGAACCTGAATCACTAGATTATCCAGGATTGGAGTAATCTACCAGGTTTAGTAGTTGGCTCAGCCTCTAAATTAGGGACCATTAGTATGGCGTGGGTGGGAGCAATCCCACTGTGTTGGATCTTTTGCCTTGTCTTGAGAAGATGAGACACTAAAAATGAAAGTACTCGAAATGCATGCCGGAAGGGCCAGGGAAGGATATGCATAAGAACGAGTGTGAGGAGAAAGAGCCTTCCCATTTGCTGTTCTAGATCCAGGAAGAATTGCCTTTTCAGCTATCGCATGCGAAGAAAGTTCTTTGAGCTTCACTTGTTTCTTTCCATTTTGATAGGAGTACATACTTGTTGCTTGTCAAAGCCAGAGCTTGCTGCCCTTCTTTCTAGAAAGGGTCGTTTTTCTTGCCATCTTCCTTTGTGAGAAAACCGAGTCTGTGGACAGAACATCTTCCTAACATCGAGATTGCATTGGTGTTCTTTGAGTGAGTCTCCCGCTGTTGGTTGTTTAGTACTGGTCTGTTGATTGAACCCTATTGTTCTTATTCCGTACTTTTGTCATAGCAACGTTAGTTTGATGTGATTGTCCTTGATGGTTGGGGCTCAGAGTCCAGTGATCCTCGCTGGTTATCGAGCTGCTTTGATTTTTTTTTTTTTCCTGTAATTTTGAACTCATAACTTGATTGTGCATTAGTTTGTTGCTATAATCACACCAAAACAGCTTTGTCTGGTGATTTCTTTTGACAAAAGTGTTTAGACGTTAAGGTATAGTTTTACATGGTTGGTCCTCCATTAGCCATGGTTTTTAAGCCCTTCAATCGCTTGTTTCATTCTTCTCTTCGAGGCTTCATCAAAATCAGGTGGAGTCCCTTTTCCAAAAATATATCACAGGCTTGATTGAATTTAGGGTTTATGATCCATTGTCTTTTTGGTCTGTATTTCCTCTGCGTGAGTGGTAGACTCCAACTTCAGATTCTCTGGTAGGATCCATTTCAGTGAGGAATTCCTCCTTGTTGATAAATTGCATGTGCATGTGAAATATCTAAGTAGCAAGTCTGGTTTTTGGTTAGATCTCGTGCTACAGCATCTCACAAGTCTCTCACAATGAGCAGAAGCAAGTATGACCTGCAGAACTCAGGTTGGAAATAAAGAACTCAAGACATTACAATAGTGTTTCTAACATCTAAACTTTCATATATATATATATATGGTCACTTTCTTTAGGTTGTGTTATCTGCCTTTGCCATTCACAGAAAGCTTTCATAATTCTATAATTCTTCTATTTTCTCTATATGTGCATGTCCACTAAGGTGGTTCTAACAAGTTTTCATGCTTTTTTTTTTCTGCTTATGTTTTTTGCAGTCATATTGTCAAATTACTATGACCTTCCATTCAATGACATTCTTGATTGGCATAAGTTTGCTGTCATTCTCAAGGAGAGCGATGTATATGAGCTGAAGCAAATTCTCAAGAACATTACTGATGCAAAGTTCATAAAACTACACAAAAATTTAGTTGAGGTAATATCTTTCCGTTTAAACTTTAACATTTACTTGTTCCCGCGATTATTTATCAGTGTTTTCTGGAATAATTTTGAAATAATTTTTATTTTGGACCCATTAATTATATAGGCTGCGCCGAAACTTCTAATAGACTAAAAGTTTGCTTTACAAGACTGGTTTCTGAGCTATCCTAGTTGTATGTCTGTATTTCAGGTTCAGAAACACTTCCAATGGAATTCACCTCCGGTGAAGGATGATGCATTCCACATGGTGATGTACAACTTGTGGTTACGTCACCATGTTATCAAATACTGATTTTCACCATCCTTGGTTAGTAACTAGAACTTGTAATTATGGCATATAGTCATCTCATTCATAGTGATCATTTTTTTGTTCTTTTATATCGAAGTCCATCGCCCTTCTGTTCTATCACTGAATGTCTGTGATTTGAGCTATGAAATGCTTGATTTGGGTCTATACTACTCTTCTTCTGTTGGTGCATAAAACCATTTACATTTCTGATTTCAATTTCTTATTGCAGATAACAAAATCTATACCAATTTATTATGAAAAAACAGTTTATATTCCATTCCCCTGAGTTTCTGTCTCATTCTTGAATAATCTAGTACAACTTCACTGATATGAGATTCTTCCAATATTATGAATTGAATTAGTAATTATTTTAGGCCAGGACAATGTCGCCTTCACTCATCTCAATTTCATTGGGTTGCCGGGTGTTAGACAAGGCTGCGACTGTCTCGGCCGGGGGCATTGTTTGGTCCGAACTGCTCGCATAAATTTCCAATTCTGTGGATTCAACTTCTGGTGATACTTTCTTGGTAATCAAGTATAGGAGCAAGGCAATATAAAGCATCATTACAGGAAAAACCACCACTTCTATGAGAATCAGCAGAGCTTTCGGTAGCCGATTCCTTGTCATCAGACCAATCACAGTGGTGCTTAAGAAGTACAGGTTGATTGCTATTGTCGAAAATCCCAAGAGCCACGAGATAATTGTCACCTGTCAATGAAACCGTTCGAAGAAAGACAACTGCTTATAATAGTTGCTTATTATCAGGTTTAACTCTCTTTGCTTTTGGAAAAATATGAAAACTTCATTCTCACCGTTAGAGAGTTCTTGTGTTGACCCATCTTTGCTTCACTGTTTGTGAACTTGAGGAGAGGAACCAGAGCAAATGGCAGAACAAATGATAGAACCATCTGAACCCACAAGAAGTTGAACTTGTCATTTTAACTTTTTTTCAAAGGCAGGATGCCTGAAATTATAGTCTAGATTATTTAATTGTGTTGTGGACATTACAGAAGCGATAATAATTAGCCGTGCAGCTCCTGACGGTCCGGCGATGATGCTTAGGATCAGGCTTGGAGCCACTGCAGCTACTCTGGTAATCAAGTTTCTCAACCAGAGTTCCATCTTCAAATCTAGAAAACCCTGCAAAGGAAAAGTCGATGAAATTTTACAAATCCAAGAGTTTTATTATCAGATATAACTCTCACCTGCATTATGAATTGGCCGGCATATGTTCCGGTTACCACCGAACTCTGGCCAGATGCGAGCAACGATATGGCGTATAATTTTGAACTCCAGTTTCCGAGTGCGTTCTTCAAGGAATAAAAATAGAAAATGTTGAAACCATTCTCAATCCCTTAAAATTGGATTGAAATGTTTTCTTCTTTAAGGTTTTCTCTTATGATAGGAAAGAGAAGAGGATGAGACCTTAAGCAGGTAGGATGCAGATTCAAGAGTAACATCTTTGCAATGATTGTTGGTCTCCGAGGAGATCGTTGGGTCGGAGCATATGCTGCCAGTTACTGCAATCACGGCCACGTTGATAGCAAATGCGAGAAGCAAGGAGACCCCACTTTCGATCAAGAAGTATTTGCTCGCACTCTAATAGAACGATAGACAAACAAATCAAAAATCGACTCGTCGTGATTGTTAATGCCTAAAAAAGTAAACACAAAAACAGACCCTGATGGCTTGAGAAGAATGGGGGAATTTCCTCGAGATGACCAACGCTGAGTGAAGGAAAAGATTGTGACTGCACTCGTTCAAAAATTCAAGCTCAGAATGATTAATCAAGTAAAAGCTCATCTCGACAGTACGATATTGTCTGCATTGAATTGAAATTCACGTGATTTTGTTCTAAGATTTCACTTTAAAACATGTCATACTAGTCTAAAAGAAGATCTTATTTATGAATCACTCATTTTAATCACACTAAATTAACGTGGAATTATTTAGTTTTATGCTCTAGGCTAATTCATTAGTTTATCTTGATCTCGGGCAATCTGATCCAAAACAGAATGAGTCGTGACAAATTTCACAATCTTTGAATGATGAGGGTGCAATGAACATAACTTACGGCATGATGAGAGCGCCTAGAAGAGCGACTGCATCTCTGGTGGCGTTGTTGCCGTTCAACTTCGGGATGAACATACCGCTCATCATCTCCTCCAGCCTTGGTCTAGCACTTACCACCACGCTAAAGAAGCAGCTTCCCACTACAACTATTAGGCTCCCAATTACAACCTCCAACTTCCTAATCTGCATACAAACAAACAAAGCTTAAATATCATCACTTTCGTTCCTATGATAAATAACATCACGAGAATGTTGTTAAGTAAAAACCTGAATCGGTAGAAAGATATTGTCTGATTTGCTTCAAAAATTCGCACGATTTTATTTTCAAGTTTTATCTAAAAAAGTATTGCATTAGTTTAGATAGAGATCTTATTTATAAATCATTCATTTCAACTACGTTTAAGTGACGCAGGATTGTCCCCCGCAATTTTTCGAAATCTCAGGATGTTCTGTCCGTTACAAGACTGCGGCACATGTTTAGCCTTTGAGAAGGGGGCTAGGATATACTTACTCCATATCGTTGAAGACCAAGCAGCAGGAGGGTGTTTAATCCAGCCAGTAGAACCCCAACCCATATAGGTATATGGAGGAGAATGTTCAGAGCAAAAGCTGTTCCGATTACTGCATAAATCAATTGACAAAAAGAGACCCAAAATGAAACCTGAAAACGAGTAGAAATCTTGGGTTCTTTCAAGAACTATGAAATTTAGTCTCAAAACTTGCTAAAAATGAAACCTTCTGGAATGTCAGCTGCTATGACAGCAACTTCTGCGAGAACCCACAAACAGTATTTCACTGGTGCTGGATATTCGAGTTTGCAGTGCTCAGCCAGATGCTTCCCTAAAACCAATAATAATAGAAAAAACATAACAGAGACGGGTTTTAGATTTCCTTTGGAAGCCTAAATCTAGTTGAGAAATCTCGTCGTCTTCATTAAACAAAAAATAACTGAAATGGAGAATGCTTGGAGAGGGTGGCGTATTTGACCTGTAGCAACGCCTAGATTTACTGAACGAGATTGGATTATGAGAGCGAAGATAAGCCCCAGAAGTACGATCCACAGCAGCTGTTTGTGGATAGAATGAACCCTTCTTATCAGTCAAGAAGAAGATGATTCCTTGAGTTAGGATATGACTACCTCATATTTGTGATCTGCTCCTGCCTGTAAATCAGTCTCCACTGCATGAAAAAGAAACCCACATTCTTCACTTCTTCAGAGAGAGAGAGAGAGAGAGAGAGAGAGAGAGAGAGTTTCTTACAGTTTCCAGGATCGAGATAAGCAACAGAGACAAGAACGCCAGGACCAACGTAACTCAAGAGCTTCTTCCATCTAGGCGTCTCTTGTACCTGAACCAAAGCCATCCACAGATCTGTTCCTCTCCCTCCTACCACTTCTTCTTTGCTTTCTTTTCAACTCTTAAATACAAAGTCAGTCGAAATTCAGTGCTCTTCTCTTTCAAAACATCACTACAAATAAATCCACAATAAAAAAAAAAAAAAAAGAATTGTAACGATATAAAGTATTATTGGCATGCTTCGATATATTTACTAGTATCTTCAATACAACTATACACCGTATATTACTTGAGAAATAGGGAAGAAGGAAGTAAGCAGTGATCACTATCACCTTTTACATGTCACGTTAGATATAATTCAGTAGCATGAGGGGTACGCATAGTTTTGTCACATTCCCATAATTACTTGGTCCTTGAACGTAAAACAAAAACCATAATTGAGACACTAACAAAACAACCAAGATACATATAGAAAAATATAAAGTGGAGCTGCAATGTGGCCGGTAGCATATGAGATGTGCGTAAGGACGCCAGACATATCTCGTCAGAAAATAGTAAAATTTGATCTGCATCTGCGGGAGGTGATCTAAGATCAGGTAGTTGTGAAACCCTAGTGAATACCAGCAAAATTACTTAATTTTTACATTGCTGCAGAATTGTGTTTAAAAATCGAATGAGAAATCGGAAAAGAAAATATGACGAGGGACACTAGATTTACGTGGAAAAACCATTTCGATAAAAAATCACGGGTAGAGGAACAAATTGACTATGAAGATCGAAATACAACCACGAGTTTTGCAACTCTAACTTACATGAATTTATAGAAAAAAACAAAACTCTAATGAGATTTCCAACACTGGTATAACCGGTCTGGCCCGTATAGAATTCGGGTCATACAAAATTCTAACAATCTCCACATTGACACGAATTCCACATGTGAGATTCAACGAGCTACTTGGCCTAACCCAAAGCGAATCCAGAACACTGAACTCTGACAATCTTTATCTTCAAAGAAATTCCGGTACAAAGAAATAAATCTTCAAATATTCCTCTTCCACACATGTCCCTAATGGGCCATTTTAGCAACTAATGCTGATCAGGTTTAAAAACATTTAAACCACGATGATGATATCTTCAAATTCCAAAAACGTCATCCAAATCTTCAAGGAAATTCCGCGGGTCAGAGTGTCCTCGGCAGTCCTCCTCTCTTCACTATTCAACAACGACGACAGTGACTAACTCTTTCGCCTTAGGGTTTTCTCCTCTGTTCATTGTTCGGCAACGACGACAGTGACTAACCCTTTCGCTTTAGGGTTTTCTCTTCAATGCTCGCGGCGAGCTTTGTTCAATCAGAATAGTATTTGCTCAAGGGGTGAGGCTTTCCATCATACGTAAACTACCACCAAGCCCCTTCCACAACTGATGTGGGATCAACCCTAACAATCTTTCTCTTCCACACACGAGCCTTGAATCGGATAACCATTGACCTAGTTTCTCCCGACTTGGGCAAAGACTTATTGTAACCTAGGCGCTCTTCGATCTAATAACGAGATATCAAACCTGAACAAACTCATCGCTCAAAAACTGGCTTCAACAAAATATTCAATTCTCGAATATTCAATTTCAAATATTTGAAGCCCAAAAACAATATCCCAACCAAAATTTAACTAAAAAAAAATAGAATAAATCTATCAAAATATTCAGAATAATTTTTTATCGATAACTCAGCCTTAGAATTTCAATACCAAAATTTCTGAACACCAATATCTGAACACCAGTAGTAACAGAAAATTCCAAACAAATAATCGCACTGAAAATTTCAAGAGGAAACGGTGGTTTGCCTCGCACAAATCTATGCAAAATCGACAAGTCTAGTGGCGATCTCTGGTTTGAAGGTGCGACTGGCAACTGGGCTTCTCCCTGGGCGACGGACGGGGACGGAGGGCGTCGGAGCTGTAGAATACCTCTCTGTTTTCTCTACGGCAGGCAGCGGCAACGACACTCCTCCCTGTCTATTTCTTCTTTGCGACTGGCAGCAATGCAAAGGCAGAGACTTCTTCTCTCTTTGCCGATCGGCAATGGTGGCTGGATGAAATCCTTCTTCTCTGTTGAAGAAGGCGTGGCGCACAGCAGCAAGGGAATAAAAATTTCTTTTTTTTTTTTCTCTGCTCCCTTTTCGACTGAGCACAAACACAACAGAGAACAACCGAAAAAGGTTGGTTCTTCACGATCGGTGGCAATTTATGTTCTTCTTCGCAGCTAGCAGCCCTCTTTGGGGCCTCTCTTCTATGTTCTTCACGACGAGAGAACAGCACAATGAAAAAGGATCTCCTTTCTCTCTGTCGCCGACGTTGGCAGTGGCGCGACGAGGATCTTCTTCCTCGGACGCGCGCGGCAGCTCCCTCTCTGTTATGACAGCAGCAATAAGATCAAAAAAAGGAAAAGAGTTCTTCTATTGCTCACTGATAACAATTACAGCCAAGGAGAACTGTTGCAACAAAAGATAAGTACGAAAGGAAAAGAGAAAGAGAAGAGAGAGAGAGAGAGAGAGAGAGAGGAGAACAGAAAAGTTATAACAATACTCAACACCTCCCACTCTTTACCCTGCACATTATATCCGCTTCCTGCTCTTCTAACCGACGAGCCACGTCATCAGATGGGTACGGGTTTCTTCTCTTCTTCTTACTGGCCCAGCTCTGTAATCCATCATGGAGGCCTTGTCCATGACAGACCTCCCTCTCCAGAAAACCTTGTCCCCAAGGTTGGAAATCTGGATAACGGGCAGTAATAATTTCCGAGTCAACCCATGTAGCATCTGAAATGGGTTGCTCTTTCCACTGAACGAGCCACTGTGTGATGGGGAAATTACCACGCTTGACCACGCGAGTTTGCAGAAGACGGAGAGGAACTTCAGTCACCACGTCAGTATAAAAATCCGGCGGAAGAGTTGGAGAAGAGAGCGACTGATGGCCGATTGTCTTTTTCAATAAGGAAACGTGAAAGACGGGATGGACCCGAGCTCCGGCCGGCAAAGCGAGCTTATAAGCGACTTGGCCGACTTTGGATATCACCCGGAACGGACCAAAGTATTTCGGGGCCAGTTTGTGAGTCGGCCTGACAGCGACGGACTGTTGGCGATACGGCTGCAGCTTGAGATAAACCCAATCGTCAGGCTGAAAACTCCGCTCAGTTCGGTTGCGATCGGCATATAATTTCATCCGACCCTGTGCCTGAGCGATATTCTCTTTCAACAAGGTATCCATGGCGTGCCGATCACGGAGAAAACCATCGGCAGTGGCGGAAGAAGACTGTAAGTAAGGTCCAAGAGCAAGTCGAGGAGGTGGCATACCATACAAGGCTTCAAAAGGGGTCATTTTAATAGCGGTTTGGACTGTCGTGTTATACCACCATTCAGCCAGTGGAAGCCATTGTCTCCAAGTCGAAGGTTTCTGGAAGGTCATGCAACGAAGATACATTTCCAGACACTGGTTCAATCTTTCAGTTTGGCCGTCGGATTCCGGGTGGTACGCAGTGGAGGTATGCAGGTCAGCGCCCAAAGAGATAAATACAGATTGCCAAAAATTTGAAAGAAAGATTGGGTCTCTGTCAGAAACCAAGGACAAGGGAATGCCATGCAGTTTGAAAATATTGTCCAAAAATAAATTGGCTACCTGAATTGCCGTGAATGGGTGGCGGAGAGCAAGAAAGTGGGCGTACTTGGTGAAGCGATCTACCACTACGAGAATACAATTGGAATGAAGGGAGCTGGGTAATCCCTCTATAAAGTCCATGGAGATGTGAGTCCAAGGATGGAGGGGAATTGGTAATGGCTGGAGAAGTCCAGGATAACTCACATGTTCATGTTTGCATCTCTGGCAAATATCACAATTGCTGACGTAAGTTTTGACATCTTTTGTAAGTCCTGGCCACCAAAAAAAAGATTTGGCCCGATGAAGCGTAGCTTGGATGCCCGAGTGGCCCCCCTCAGCTGAATCATGTAAAGTCTTAAGAACCTTGGTGCGGATGTCGTTTCCCTAACCCAGAACTATTCTCCCCTGGAAACGGATAAGACCATTCGAGACAGAAAACGAAGGATCCTGAGAAGCAGGAACAGATAACTTGGTAATGAGGTCAGCTGCCCAGGAGTCTCCCTCATAACTAGAGATGACTTCTTGTATCCACTGAGGTGTATTAAGAGAAAGAGTTTGACATGAAACATCTGGCGGAAGGGAGGAACAAGTAGCCCGTGAAAGAGCATCAGCTACCACATTCAGTTTCCCCTGACGGTACTCGATCACATAATCCAAACCCAGTAGTTTCGTTAACCATTTTTGCTGGAGGGGAGTAGTAATGCGTTGCTCCAGTAAATACTTTAGTGATTGGTGATCGGTTTGGATAATAAACTTATTACCTTCGAGATAGTGGCGCCAGAGTTGCACGGCGGAGACTAGAGCTAAAAGCTCCTTTTCGTAGATAGATAACCCTCTGTTTTTGCTATTGAATGGCTTACTCATAAACGCTATAGCCCGACGTTGTTGCATTAATACCGCCCCCATACCATCCTGGCAAGCATCAGTTTGGATCACAAATGGCTGAGCGAAATCTGGCAAAGTCAAAACAGGTGGAGTGCTCATTGCAAGCTTGAGCTTCTGGAATGCTTCCTCTGCTGTCGAATCCCAGACAAATGCATTAGTCTGGAGGAGTGTGGTGAGCGGTTTTGCTAGAATGCCGTAGTGGCGTATAAATTTGCGATAGTAGCCTGTGAGACCCAGAAAACCCCTTAATTGTTTGATGGTGGTGGGCGAAGGCCAATTTACCATTGCCACAATTTTAACGGGGTCGGCTTTGACGCCCTCCTTAGAAATAATGTGTCCTAAATACCCGACCTCTATTTGGCCGAACAGGCATTTGGATTTCTTGGCCACGAGTTTATGGCTTCGCAGCAGCTGTAAAACTAATCTCAGGTGATGGCAGTGCGTCTCCAAGGAAGGGCTAAATACCAGTATATCATCGAAAAATACCAAGACAAACTTTCGCAAGTATGGTTGAAAAATAGAGTTCATAAGTGCCTGAAAGGTCGCCGGGGCATTCGTGAGGCCGAAAGGCATCACTCTAAACTCATAAAGCCCTTGGTGTGTTTTGAACGCCGTTTTATGGCAATCATCTTCTTGTACTCTGATCTGATGATACCCAGCCCTGAGGTCGATTTTCGAAAAAACCGTTGAGCCATGAAGCTCGTCGAGAAGATCATCAATAATAGGCATGGGGAACTTATCTTTGATGGTGATGGTGTTCAACTGCCGATAGTCGACACAAAATCTCCACTGGCCGTCTTTCTTCCGTACTAAAAGCACCGGCGACGCGAAAGGACTATTGCTGGGGACAATAAGGCCGTCGTCCAGCATTTCCCGCACTAGTATTTCAATCTCCGATTTCTGTGAAAATGGGCATCTATAAGGTAAAATGCGGAAAGGTTTTGCCTCCGGTTGTAGCGGAATACGGTGGTCGTGGCTCCTCACCGGGGGCAAGTCCGGTAAAGGAGTAAAGACATCTTCGAAGTCGCGAAGAATCGTTCTGATGCATTCTGGTTCTGGGTGATCGGGTTCTGTTCCCGTTATGCAGAGTTGTGCTAAGAAGCCACCTGGGTGTTGGAGAAGTGAGTTTGGGTCGGAAAACTGACCTGTTTCTTTTGGGCGAGCATAAGGAATGGTTAATGGGCTGCCTTTGTAGAAAATCAATAATTGCCTGTTAGGAGGGTCAAATGTCACTGGGCTGTGTTTAGCAATCCAATCGATGCCCAATATGACGTCGCTTCCCCCAAAGCGCAAGGTCCGTAGTGGGAACGTGAACGGAACGCCAACCATCGTCCAGGTCACCGGTTCCGGCAAAGCCTTGCTTACCAGTTGTTCACCATTTGCTACTGTGACCATGGCTATTTTACCGACCACCGGTGTTAACCGGAAATGGGCTGCTAACCGTTCATCGATGAAACTATTTGTACTCCCACTGTCGATCAGAATCGAGATGGGTTGCTGGCCAATATGCCCGGTGATTCGCACTGTATCGTTCGTTGTGTGACCAGCGAGTGCATGGAGGGAAACAGCTAAAGCCGGGGATTCTGTGGGTTGATCAGGTTCTTCGTCACTCGACGAGTGTTCTTGCGTTTCTTCCTCTGGATCAATGATGAGGACGTTTAGTGCTCGATTCTTGCAAATATGGCCCGCAAAGTATTTTTCATCGCACTTGAAACAGAGACCCAGTTTCCGTTTAAGTTGTAAATCAGCTTGTGGAATTTTCTGGACTCTGTAGGGTGGTTTTGAGTTGTCGATCTCTTGATGGGGAGCGGTCGCCGGTGGTATCCTAGGTGGCTCAGTCCACCTAGTAGTGGGAAATTGGCGACCCGTTTTCCATCCTTTACTCAGCTCTCCCAGAGCTGTTTCTTGAAGAACAGCGACTTCTATTGCTTGTTCCAGGGTCGATGCCCGAATGATTTTAACCATTGCCTTGAGTGCGGCTTTCAACCCACTGGTAAACATAGCGATCCAAAATGATTCAGGCATTTCTGGCAGACGAAGCTGGGCTTGAGCTTTTAACTCTTCAAACTTTTCCAGGTAGTCGGCAACTGTCCCTGTTTGATTTAATTTGCTGAGTGTTTCCAAAACATCTTCGCCCGGATTGGTGGAGAAACGTTTGCACAAAGCAACTGTGAATTGTTCCCAAGTAACCCCGGTTTTCGTCGCCCTCCATCCATTATACCATACATCCGCTTTCTCTTGGAGAAAGAGTTCTGTCATTTCTAGTTTTTGATCCTCTGCCGTTCGGTGTAGGGTGAAGTATCGGTCTGCTTTCCTGACCCATTCTTGGGGATTGTCGCCAGTGAATGGCGGTAGCTCAAGTTTTGGAAATCGCATCTGGTTAAGATTGTAACGAGAGTTGTCTGCGGGGGGTGTTGGATAAGATGGGGATCTGGCCGGTGTACGCCACGGGTGTTGTTGGGGAGGTGGATAAGCGTTGGAAGTATTATGGAAAATGGGTAGCGATTCAACGCTATGTACCGGTGGTGGTGGTGGTGGTGGTGGAGCGCTCGAAGAAGGGATAGATGATTCTCCTGTACCCGGTTGTTTTGGTGGAGAAGCAGTTCCGCAGGGCTGTTTCAGGCTGGCTTCGGTTTTGTTGTGGACAAGGCGGTTCAGTAAAGATACTAAGGCGTCGTGTTTGGCTGCAGAATCTTGCATAAAGGAAGTAAGAGTTTGGTCGATACGTTTTTGTTCACCTTGTGAATCCTGGAAATGTTGTTCAAAAGCAGCCAGACGAGTGTTAATATCGGTGTTCACCTTTTGAAGCTCCTGATATCCCCCCGTCAGCTTCTTCAAGGTATCCTCCTGTGACTTTGCTCTGGTTTCCGCCATTTCCCAATTCGTAGTGGCTCTGATACCACTTGTTATGACAGCAGCAATAAGATCAAAAAAAGGAAAAGAGTTCTTCTATTGCTCACTGATAACAATTACAGCCAAGGAGAACTGTTGCAACAAAAGATAAGTACGAAAGGAAAAGAGAAAGAGAAGAGAGAGAGAGAGAGAGAGAGAGAGAGAGAGAGAGAGAGAGAGAGAGAGACGGAGAGAGGAGAACAGAAAAGTTATAACAATACTCAACACCTCCCACTCTTTACCCTGCACATTATATCCGCTTCCTGCTCTTCTAACCGACGAGCCACGTCATCAGATGGGTACGGGTTTCTGGGTTTTGCTTCTCTTCTTCTTACTGGCCCAGCTCTGTAATCCATCATGGAGGCCTTGTCCATGACACTCTCGGAGCTCACTTTGTCTCTGTGCGAACAAGCGCTTGTCGGCGTTCTGTCGGACGGTGCTCTCACCTAGGGCTTCTATTCCCCTCTTCATGGACGACGACCCTCTCCTAGGGCTGCCTCTATTCTTTCCCCATTCGCTGTTCTTCACAGCAAGAACAACAAAACACTCTGCTTCGGGTCTTCAACCGATGGATGAGTCGACCGAGGCTAGCAGTGGCAACACACTCTGCACCCACACTGCGATGCAGGAAGCCCAGACTGTTGCGTCTCTTGGCAGTTTGTCGCTCTCCACTTCGAAGGGCACACCTTCGGTTTGCAGGGCCGTCTAAACACCCACGATTCAACTTTCTCAACGCACTGACCTTTTTTTTTTTTTTTTATTTAATTTCCTTTTTCCCAAATTACAATTTTCTCACAAAATTGTAAACCCTATTGCTCGATGCCTTCAATAAATCAAAAAATTGATTTTCAAAAACTTTCGACCTTGCTCTGATACCAATTGTTGAAAAATTAAACGAGAAATCGAATGAGAAAATACGACGAGCGACATTAGATTTCCGTAAAAAAACTCTTTCAGAAAAAAACGACGGGCAGATGAACAAATTGACTATGAAGATCGAAATACAACTGCGAATTTTACGACTCTAGATTACATGAATTTATAAAGAAAACAAAACTTACTGAGATTTTCAACATGGATCTAACTAGTCTGGTCTGTATAGAATTCAACTCGTACCATATTCTTACCAATTGCCAAAGTGAAATCATTCATAGTTACAATAACAAAATCATGCAATCTGTGACACGTGCAGGCACACATTATTGTACCAGCGATAATGATATTCAGTGTGATTAATTGAAGAAGGATGGCGCGTATAAAAGCATAGGTGTTGGCTATGAGAAAAGGGTGGGGGTCCATTGGTAACTTGCTGAGGAAAGGGTGCTTTCAGATCCGCCAATTGGCAGAACCTGATTATTAATGCCTGAGTTGTTGTTGTCGTCAATGGGCTGTGTATTAAGATCATCTCACCTGTGTTCACCAAAACAAGATTCGAATTACAGCTATCTGAGTGCTCGGTATGCCCATTGATGGTTATCTCACCAAAACGTGCAATTCATCATGGGTTAAGAAATTAGTTGCACTATAACAGAGATCATCAGACATAAAAGGAAAAAAAAACGGACGAGAAAAAATGAAGAATAATGTTAAATTTATCTTCTAATCTTACCACTTGATATAACGCACAGTATATGATGTAATAAATGTCTTATTTTAACTAAGTATAATTTATCTTAGTTAATAAGTAACATGTAAGTGTCATGTCACGAGATAGAATTAAATGATAAACGTTACATTATTAAAAAATAAATGTAATAATAAAGCATAATAGTCTATAATGGGATCTTCTTATTGGCCTAGTCAGAAAAGGCCCAACTCAAATAGCAGCCCACTTAGGTCTTTTCATTAAGCTAATTGAACAAGGTTTGAAGTTATTCAAGCTGTAGGTATATGTACAAGAAGGCCATTGATTTTATCATATTGTTAACCAAAATTAGAGACAAGTTCATCTATGTGTGGTGATTATTATTTCATAAATTCTGACAATATTGATTATATTACAACAATGCCACGACCCAACCGATGGTCGAGACGATAAACCAAAAAAAAAAAAATCAGTCAACTCTTGAAAGAGAAGCATTGTCTGGCCATTTTAAAAATTTTGAGCTCAACATCCCACTATAGAAAAAATGATGTTGCATTTACCTTTTAATTTTACATTTTAATTTTTATTTCATGAGGTGACTAATACAATAATTTTTTTTACTGTTTATAATTAGCTTAATTATTTAATCAATTAATAAGTATTAGATAAAAATTAAATATAGTGTTACTCTTATAATAATAATAATAATAATAATAATAATAATAATAATAATAATAATAATAATAATAATAATAATAATAATAATAATAATAATAATAATAATAACTGTAATCTCCGGTTTTACGGGTTTTTGAATTTTGATACACGATGACACTTTTGTAAATAAGTGAAATAAGCCCGTTTTGTGAACGAGAAGTTTTAATAGAACCCTTATGGTTAATATGATTTTTAGGAGAAATATGAAAATTTTAGATATCCAAATCAAAGGTATAATGGTCAAGTTTCTATTTTTAACCATATAGCGGTTTAATTCGTAAAAATAGTTAATTAAATCCGTTTGATGAACGGAAAGTTTTATTGGAGCCCTTGTAATAAATTAGAATTATTGGTGAAATAAGAAAATTTTGGAGAAACCGAATCGATAGTTAAATAACAAACTATGAGAATAATTAAACAAAAGAGCAAAATTGTCAATTGACAAGTTAAAGTAATAAACAAAAACCCTTTCCCCCATTTGCTTTCTCCATTTTCACAAAGCTCCAGAGAGCTTTTCTTCCCTTTGGCGATTCAAGTTTTCTCCTTCGACGGTTCCTCC
Source organism: Begonia masoniana (assembly GCA_022432975.1). Classification (NCBI taxonomy): domain Eukaryota; kingdom Viridiplantae; phylum Streptophyta; class Magnoliopsida; order Cucurbitales; family Begoniaceae; genus Begonia; species Begonia masoniana. The sequence goes on along the minus strand of CM039507.1, from coordinate 35,082,480 downwards.
ACGCCAACGATTCTCTTCCTCCGTTGTTGGATTTTCTTCACGTTTCCTTCCCCAATCGACGTTTTAGGTAAGAATCTATGGTTTCTGTAACACCCGGCATTTTTGGCCAGGAAATTATCTCTCGAATTATCCAATGGGATTAGGTTTATATTAATGTAATGTATGTTTTGGTGAAACTTGTTGGGATGTTTAGTGGAAAACTAAACCAAAGTGTAACCAAAGCATTCATTTAGTTAGAAAACCAATGGAGGGGTTGTTTAGGTAGGAATTAAGGTAGGTAGGAGGAAGCTAATGAATTGCTGCCATGTGTTCAACTTGTTGAACAAGATATACTCTTCCTCCTACGTGAAACCCTCCTCACTTCTCTTCTTTGTTCTCTCCACTCCTTTCTGGTCTCTCTCATCCAGACGACAAACGACCAGCGAAGCTCCTCCGATCTCCTAAGTTTCTCTGCCTAAGATACGTGGATCACCAAGGACTTACGTGCGAAGCTTTCAACTCTACAACAACAAGTAAGTTCATACGTATAGGTTCGGCCCTTAAGACCCTACAATACGGAGGTAATAGGTTTTATGTTGTCAGGATCGCTGTTGAGTAGTTAAACCGTAGGTTATGTTTTAGGTTAAGTGTGTTTTTGCTTTATGTTCTGCTTTAATATCCTGTCACCTGTTTATGTGATGTTAAGCACTGTAAATGTTCATGCATACACATTTTCTTTGAAAGTCATGCAAATGTTTTTAGCACCAGATTTGAAGTTATGAAAGTTAAAAATGTGAATGTAATGTATGGTTAAGTGTGGACGAGGACTGTCATCTTGTTATCCCTGTTATCCCTGTTATCCCTTTTATCCTTGTTAAGTACCTGTCGTGTACTCCTGTTGCACCAGCTCTTCTTCCCCCTTGTACCTTCCTGTCCAGTGAAACGTAATGTAATGTTCATGTATTTCAAAATGTTCATGCACAGCATATGCATAACTGCATTGTATGTTCTTACTGAGCTTTAAGCTCATTGTTGAACTCCCTGTTGTAGGTACGGACCCCGTGAATGAGGATTTTATGCCTCAGGCCGACGAATAGGTGGTTGGTGGCACGAGCTTGCGGGGGTTGGTTGTTGCAGTCAGACAAGAGTTAACCCTGTGAAAATGTATTTTCTGAAGTTATGCCAAGTTTTGTATCGTCTTTTGAAGTTTTAAAACATTTGAAGTGTAGATTCAGTCCTGTAGGTTCAGTTCTGTATTGACGCCTAAAACCTCTGTATTTGACAGTTGTATATATATTTCGAAATGTTTTGAAATATTCTGGAACTGCCTTGAGTTCTCTCTATTGGTCTGTGCATGGATGGTCTATGGTTTTAGAGTTATCCATGCAGTTTGATTTCTTAAACTCCAGTCATGTTTTCTGTTATGTCCGAAAATCATTTTCTGAATCGTTCTTTTTAGAATTTGAAACTTTTGTGCCTTCTGTTTTATGTTCCCTGCTTATACGTCTTCCTGTCAAAAGTTGTCAAATTTTGCCTTTAAAATCACATCTACTGCTGCCTTAAAAATCACTTCCACCGGTGAACAGTTCATTTCTGTCTGTAGTTCACATCCACCGGTGAACAGTTCATTTCTGTCTATAGTTTACTTCTACCGGTGAACAGTCCATTTCTGCCTGTAGTTCACTTCCACTGGTGAACAGTCCATTTCTGTCTGTAGTTCACTTCCACCGGTGAACAGTGCATTTCTGCCTGTAGTTCACTTCCACCGGTGAACAGTGCATTTCTGCCTGCATCCACCGCTGCCTTTAAAATTACATCTTCCGTCTGACGTCATCCACATTTTCCGCCTGACGTCATCTGTTCATATCCTCCGCCCAGTTTATTTACGTCTTCCACTTGACGTCATCCACATCTTCTGCCTGATGTCATCTGCCCATATCCTCCGCCCAGTTTATTTTTATCTTCCGTCTGACGTCATCCACATCTTCCGCCTGTCGTCATCTGCCTACTTCTTCCGCCCAGTTTATTTACGTCTTCCGCTTGACGTCATCCACATCCGCCTGACGTCATCTGCCTAATTCTTTCGCCCTGTTTTATTTACTCCTTCGGCCATAGATCACCCGATTCCGGTATTCACTGTAGCCTTTCTTTCAATATGCCTTTCAGTTTATATTTCTCATTTATTTCCACTGCATGTATTTTATCACGTTTCCTTCTGCATGCCCATCGCCCACCCAGCCTTTTATTTAAACGTTCAAAGTGTTCTGTCTCCCTTGTGGTTTCAAAAATTAATATGTCTTCTGATTCTGTTTCAATATTCTGCTTCTTTATTTAAAAGGTTGGTCTGTTTTAAAAGGTTTGGTCTGCTTTGTTTATTCAAAAAAAATATACGTCCCGTTCTCTGTTAAATGTCCCGGGGTGATGGCTCCTCGGCCCCGATCGGGTTGGGGGTCATCACAGTTATGATATCAGAGAAAAATCGGGTTTTAAAAGCGATCCTGTAAACTGTCTGACTGCACAATCTGCCACGTGAGATCGCTCCACCAACTGTAAGTGTTTAAGTTTCCAAAAAAGTTCTGTTTATTAAATTTAATTATTGCTTATAGGATTTTCTAGTAGTGGAGAGAGGGAATCAAGGTGATGCAAACGACAGAGGCGACGCCCTCGATCGTCTAACTGAGCTAGTCAGCGTTCAGTCACGCATGATGGAACGCATGATGGCAGACAATGGGAACAACAACCATGCGCCACGAGACACTAGTGGAGACAGATTTTGACGGCTCCAACCGCCTGCATTTGATGGATTATCGACAGACCCTACTCACGCCAAGGAATGGATCCAGACGATAGAGAAAATGTTCAACTACGCTGAGGTGGAAGAAAGCAAGAAAGTGATATGTGCCACGTTTCACCTCACCAAAAGTGCTGGATTTTGGAGGGACACAGTGCAGTCGACTACGGTAGCATTAAGCTGGGAAGGATTCAAAAAGATCTTCTACGAGAAGTATTTCAATCGCAGTGCAAGGAAGGAGAAGATGATAGAATTCTCTCGACTACGCCAGTATGGATCGGTAGCCAAATATGTTCAGAAATTTGAGTCACTATCCCGATACGCAACACATTTGGTGGCCACCGATGAAAACAAGGTACACCAGTTCATCTAGGGTCTGAAGATGGACCTTTTACAGGGAATCACAACTGGAGGTTTTGACGAGGCACCATATACTAAGGTGGTGGCCAAGGCTTATCAGTTGGAAGCCTTAGAGACAAAGTTCCAGAGACAGAGGGGTTCATCAGAAAAGTTCTATCAGGATGTTCCTCAGCAACAACAAGGTCGTGATTGGCAACCACAGCAGCAACCGAACCGGGGCGTGAAGCGGCTCAATGAGATTGCTGCTTATCAAGACAAGGGAAAGAGACCGTTGGGAGCTCCTCAGCTTCTCGTGTGCCCGCGTTACCAGAGAAACCACATAGGTGAATGTAGGCTCTTTGCCGGCCGTTGCTTCCGTTGCGACAAGGAAGGTCATCACGTCCGGGATTGCCCAATGCTGGATAATAGGCCGAACCGTGCCACACCGAGAGTATTCGCTCTGATGGAGAATGATGATGATGCCTAGCACACAGCGATCACAGGTACGGTCCTATAGTAGAAGTTCATAAAATAAAGAACCTTAGGATGAGGGTAAAAGGGATTAAGAGACCTTTAAGTTAAGCAAATTTTGGGGACCAAAATTCTTTTAAGGTGGGTGGAATGTAACACCCGGCATTTTTGGCCGGGAAATTATCCCTTGAATTATCCAATGGGATTAGGTTTATATTAATATAATGTATGTTTTGGTGAAACTTGTTGGGATGTTTAGTGGAAAACTAAACCAAAGTGTAACCAAAGCATTCATTTAGTTAGAAAACCAATGGAGGGGTTGTTTAGGTAGGAATTAAGGTAGGTGAGAGGAAGTCAATGAATGGCTGCCATGTGTTCAACTTGTTGAACAAGATATACTCTTCCTCCTACGTGAAACCCTCCTCACTTCTCTTTTCTGTTCTCTCCACTCCTCTCTGGTCTTTCTCGTCCAGACGACAAACGACCAGCGAAACTTCTCCGATCTCCTCAGTTTCTCTGCCTAAGATCCGTGGAACGCCAAGGACTTACGTGCGAAGCTTTTAACTCTACAGCAACAGGTAAGTTCATACGTATAGGTTCGGCCCTTAAAGCCCTACAATACGGAGGTACTAGGTTTTATGTTGTCGGGATCGCTGTTGGGTAGTTAAACCGTAGGTTATGTTTAGGTTAAGTGTGTTTTTACTTTATGTTCTGCTTTAATATCCTGTCACCTGTTTATGTGATGTTAAACACTGTAAATGTTCATGCATACACGTTTTCTCTGAAAGTCATGCAAATGTTTTCAGCACCAGATTTGAAGTTATGAAAGTTAAAAATGTGAATGTAATGTATGGTTAAGTGTGGACGAGGACTGACATCCTGTTATCCCTGTTAAGTACCTGTCGTGTACTCTTGTTGCGCCAGCTCTTCTTCCCACTTATACCTTCCTGTCCAGTGAAACGTAATGTAATGTAATGTTCATGTATTTCAAAATGTTCATGCACAGCATATGCATAACTGCATTGTATGTTCTTACTGAGCTTTAGGCTCATAGTTGAACTCCCTGTTGTAGGTACGGACCCCGTGGCTGAGGATTTTGTGCCTCAGGCCGACGAATAGGTGGTTGGTGGCACGAGCTTGCGGGGGTTAGTTGATGCAGTCAGACAAGAGTTAACCCTGTTAGAATGTATTTTCTGAAGTTATGCCAAGTTCTGTATCGTCTTTTGAAGTTTTAAAACATTTGAAGTGTATGTTCAATCCTGTAGGTTCAGTTCTGTATTGATGTCTAAAACCTCTGTATTTGACAGTTGTATATATATTTCAAAATATTTTGAAATATTCTTGAACTGCCTTGAGTTCTTTCTATTGGTCTGTGCATGGATGGTCTCTGGTTTTAGAGTTATCCATGCAGTTTGATTTCTTAAACTCCTGTCATGTTTTCTGTTTTGTCCGAAAATCATGTTCTGAATCGTTCTTTTTAGAATCTGAAACTTTTATGTCTTATGTTTTATGTTCCCAGCTTATACGTCTTCCTGTCAAAAGTTGTCAAATTCTGCCTTTAAAATCACATCTACCGCTGCCTTGAAAATCACTTCCACCGGTGAACAGTTCATTTCTGTTTGTAGTTCACATTCACCGGTAAACAGTTCATTTCTGTCTGTAGTTCACTTATACCGGTGAACAGTCTATTTCTGCCTGTAGTTCACTTCCACTGGTGAACAGTCCATTTCTGTCTGTAGTTCACTTCCACCAGTGAACAGTGCATTTCTGCCTGTAGTTCACTTCCACCGGTGAACAGTGCATTTCTGCCTGCATCCACCACTGCCTTTAAAATTACATCTTCCGCCTGACGTCATCCACATCCTCCGCCTGACGTCATCTGTCCATATCCTCTACCCAGTTTATTTACGTCTTCCGCTTGACGTCATCCATATCTTCCGCTTGACGTCATCTGCCCATATCCTCCGCCCAGTTTATTTACATCTTCCGTCTGACGTCATCCACATCTTCCGCCTGACGCATCCCTGACGTCATCCACATCTTCCGCCTGACGTCATCCACATCTTCCGCCTGACGTCATCCACATCTTCCGCCTGACGTCATCCACATCTTCCGCCTGACGTCATCCACATCTTCCGCCTGACGTCATCCACATCTTCCGCCTGACGTCATCCACATCTTCCGCCTGACGTCATCCACATCTTCCGCCTGACGTCATCCACATCTTCCGCCTGACGTCATCCACATCTTCCGCCTGACGTCATCCACATCTTCCGCCTGACGTCATCCACATCTTCCGCCTGACGTCATCCACATCTTCCGCCTGACGTCATCCACATCTTCCGCCTGACGTCATCCACATCTTCCGCCTGACGTCATCCACATCTTCCGCCTGACGTCATCCACATCTTCCGCCTGACGTCATCCACATCTTCCGCCTGACGTCATCCACATCTTCCGCCTGACGTCATCCACATCTTCCGCCTGACGTCATCCACATCTTCCGCCTGACGTCATCCACATCTTAATCCACATCTTCCGCCTGACTTCATCTGCCTAATTCTTCCGCCCTATTTTATATACTCCTTCGGCCATAGATCACCCAATTTCGGTATTCACTGTAGCCTTTCTTTCAATATGCCTTTCAGTTTATATTTCTCATTTATTTCCACTGCATGTATTTTATCACGTTTCCTTCTGCATGTCCATCGCCCACCTAGCCTTTTATTTAAACGTTCAAAGTATTCTGTCTCCCTTGTGGTTTCAAAAATTAATATGTCTTCTGATTCTGTTTCAATATTTTGCTTCTTTATTTAAAAGGTTGGTCTGTTTTAAAAGGTTTGGTCTGCTTTGTTTATTCAAAAAATAATATACGTCCCGTTCTCTGTTAAATGTCCCGGTGTGATGGCTCCTCGGCCCCGATCGGGTTGGGGGTCGTCACAGTTTCCCGACTTTAGTTCTCGACTTTTAGGTTGTTTAATGGTTAGGGTTTTGTTAGATTTTGTCGAAAATAGTTGGGTCTTGTTAGAAAAGGTTAGTAATCACCTTATTGACGATTATTGAGCGTAGTTAGTCGAAATAATGGATGCGTTTGGTGTTTAGGTTGAAAAAGCGAGTTTGAAGCTTATGGAAAATTTCATTAATGGAGGTTTAAGATATATGAGCGTAAATTGCTTGATGAAATGCCCGAGAGAGATTAATTAGAGTTTTTAGGAAATTTCCTTTAGTTAGGAGTTTCGTTAATCTTTGAAATTCGATTTCCTAGGCTCGGTTTTAATGACGATTGTTGTGAATTGCCATAGGTGAACAACGCTCGTGGACAGAGCTTGAATGGCAACGGACGCGAGGTAAGTCTTCGTGACTCGCTTGGTCGATTGGCCTACACCAAAGGATTAGTAGTTGATTGAGGACTTGGAGATTCTATTGCTTTAGTGTAGGTTGGATGGGTACTTTAGGACAATTATGATACTAGAATGTTCTTTTCTTTACGTTACGTGTTTTGTTTTATGCTTTTCTTACGTTTAATGTATCGTACATGTTCATGCATCATGGTTTTCGAATAAACATAGAAAATGAATTTCCGCACTACGTTTTTCACGGAAAGGAAATGGAAATGAATAGCGAAAATGTAGGAATGTATATGAAAAGAAAATGAATAGCGAAAAGGTAGGAAATGAATAGCGAAAAGGTAGGATGATTGCATGATTTTACGAACAGCATACACATAGCACGTATTTGCATTTACATAGATTTACTGAGCCTTTAGCTCATAGAATGTCTCTATGGTGTAGGTGACTTCGAAACAGGTGAGGAATACGTCCCTCTACCGGACGAACGCACGGATTGAAGGAGGATGCCCGTGGGAGCGTGCTGGGCAGTCGACGCTTATTTTGACCCGTGGGGAGGGACGATGGTATAGGTATTTTGTTATGATTGGTTAGATGATTTGAAAAATGTATAGAATGTCTAAGTGATGATTTTATATTTTGAGAACATACTGGAATTGCTTGGTTGTTGGATTTCGTAGGGATTTTGTTTAGTTTTCAAATGGATCCACGCAGTTTGATTTTACAAAATTTTACTACGTTTTCTAGGATACGTTTCAAGTCGAGTTTTTGGTGATTGGTGAAATGATTTTATGTTGAAGCGTTTTAAGGAGTTGAGGTGTTAATATTATGGGTTGTATTATGGTGAAGTAAGGAATGAATTATGAAGTGTGTGGAATATGCAGGGTGTGAGAGTGTGAAGGAAAAAAGGAAGGCAGGACCTCTGGATTTCAAAATCCAGAGGGGTTGCCAATCGATCGTCCTGCCGATCAATCGCTAGGGAGGACAATCGATCGGCAGAAGACTTGGCAACGCTCTGGATTTTCTAGAGCGTGTATCGATCGATCGCTTGCATGGGCGATCTATCATCTTGTGAGTAATCGCCAAGAGGCGATCGACCAAGCGATCGATCGCTTGGCATGAAAATGGCGCAGTCGATCGATCGGCTATGCATTTTGTGGGCGAATTGCCCCGCATTTTGCCTTGTTCTTTGCCGATTGTTTCCTGATGTTTTATTCTTTTATGTCTATACTGTTTCATTTAGATGAATTTCAAACAATTTCATATACCTGAAGCTTTGGTTTAACGTTTTAAAAATAAAAATTTACTCAATGTTCAGAAAATGAAAAATTTTATGGGGATTTTAAGGCTTAGAAAATAGGGGAGATTATAGTATGGTATCAGAGCCCCCGGGTTTTAAAATCAGTTCTGTAGACTGCTCGATTGCACAGCCACTACGCGGACATCCTTCCTCAACTGTAAGTATGTTCTTTTTATTTTCTTGTTTTTGTTTCTTAGGATTATTTGTTTTAACCCTTATAGGAGTTATAAAATGGTTCGAGCAAGAGACGCTAGGGACGAAACCTTGGATAGGCTAACAGATTTGCTGGACCGCCAGGCTCAGCATATGGACAGACAAGCCCAGCAAATTGAACGTCTGGTAAACCGTGAGGATCACAGGGCCCGAGAGGTGGTCGTTCCAAACCATCAGGGTATGGAGAGGTTCCAAACCATCAGGGTATGGAGAGGTTCCAAAAGCTACAACCTCCAGTATTCAACGGTCAGTCTTCTTAGCTAAATAGTGGATCCAGACAATGGAAAATATGTTGGCGTACGCGAAGATGGAAAACGTGGATAAAGTCGCATATGTCACCTTTCATTTGGCACTGGATACCCGATTTTGGTGGGACTCCATCAAAGCAACGACCGATGTAACGGTAATGACCTGGGAACGTTTTAAGCCCGTATTCTACGACAAATACTTCAGCCGCACTGTGAGGGTGGCTAAGAGAATGGAGTTTACACAGCTGAAGCAGACCGGTTCAGTTGCGGAGTATATTCGGAAGTTCGTGATGCGAACTACGCCAACGATGTGACGGTGACCCACGATCAAAATATTGGCGTCATCGCTAACCCAAAATCTACAAGTTCAGGAGGAAATCCTTGACCCGAAATCTATACAGATTCGAACCTTGGAATGAGGAGGACGCCACAAACGAATATGCCTGTTCGTTTGATAAGTCAGATTTTGAACGCCACAAGGAGAACCTTGATAAGTTCGGAGTTTCTTCAAGAAACTAAGAGAATTTCTCTCACAAATAGATAAAACCTGAATACCTTTTTTTATTCAACTAAGAATGAATTTATAGGCATGAAACACCCCTTCATGCTAGGGTTTCAAGAACAAAATTACTATCTTGTCCTTGTAACTCTTAATTAAAATAATGACAATTGCTAAAATAATGACAACTTATGACTTGACATACGACAAGTACTTTTTAAACCCTAAAATGGACAATCGAATTAACTAAATAAATAAAACGACAATGACATAAATATCATCCAAAAACAGCTTGGATTACAAGAACAATCTCTGGTATCTCTGGTTCTTGGTTCCGAACGCAATTTCCTTCTTGAGGTAAGATTTTACGGACCAAATTGCTCATTTGCTCCTTGATCTGCTTTGCCTTTGCTCTCGTTATTGGTCCAGCCACTTGTAATGTATCCGTCTTGGTATCCGTCTTGAGATTCTCATCATTCCCTCCCTCTTGAAAAGGATTTGTCCTCAAATCGAAATCTGCATCAAAAGGACTCAAGTCAGAAACATTAAACGTTGCACTTACATTGTACTCACCAGGTAAATCAAGCTTGTAGGCGTTGTTGTTAATTCGCTCAAGCACTTGGAATGGTCCATCACCACGAGGAAGCAATTTAGAACTTCGTTGTGCCGGGAATCTCTCTTTGCGCATATTTTCAACTATTTTTCTTTTTCCACTTGCTTTTTCTATTTTGGCATCTTTTTCAACTAATTTCTTTTCACCTTTTTCTTTCTCCCTCTCATCCTTAATGATTTGAAATTCTTTCGTGATCCTCTCTTGATCTTCTCGATCCTCTTTGGTGTTGGTCCGTATCATCGTCATCTCCCCATGCTTGTAATACTCATCTACACTTCGACTCCCTTGCCGAAGAGTTTGCAATTTGTTGTGTAGATCACGCCGGTAATGACTCGGTACAAATCGACGTCGCATCACTCTCTTCATCTCTGCCCAACTCTCAATAGGAAGGTCTCCATCTTGCTTTCGATCGAGACACAACTTGTCCCACCACACTATCGCATACTGTGTAAATTCTATGGCAGCAAGCTTCACTTTCTTTCGCTCAGAGTAATTGTGGCAATCAAAAATTAGCTCTATTTTTCGCTCCCAGTCTAGGTACTCCTCCGGATCACTTTTTCCTCGAAACTTAGGAATCTTCATCTTGATGTTTCCCAAATTATAATCGAGTCGGCCTCGGTCTTGTCTCGCACGGTCATTCCCATGTCTTCCACGACTACCCATAGATACCCTATCAAGATCATCCTCCACGTCCCTCTCATTAATTTCTTCGCAAGGACTTGCCTCCGCTGATTTCTCCTTGGTGCATTCTGTTGAGCCTGGGGTTGTACTCGTGTCACAATCTGTTCCACTTGATCAATTCGCTCGTGGAACTCATTAATCCCTTGTCTCATCAGCCGCCTCATCTCCCCCATCGCCTCCATTTGTAAATTTGGAATGTTAGCTGGACGTTGGTTGTCTTCTGCGTCGGACATGGTTAGGTATTCTCTGCAAGAACGTAAAAGGTGAAGTAAAATAGGACCTCACAACACTCCCTCACGTGTTTCACTCGAAAATGTGGAAAATCACTCAATTTCACTCGTGTTTGCTCTCAATAATATTGGCTTTTACCTTTAGATATGTTCACCCACTCGTGCCTTTTCCACTCAATTTTTTTTTTTTTTTTAAGAAAACTAATCAAATAGTAATAAATGAGTCTTCCTGCAATAACAAAAAATGACAAACCAAAATAAAAAGTACAAAAAAATAAATAAATAATGGCAAAATAAGTACTACAATTACGAAACAAATAAGAAAGTAAAAGGTGAAGAAATATAGGACCTCACAGCACTCCCTCACGTGTTTCACTCGAAATGAAGAAAAATCACTCAATTGCACTCGTGTTTACACTCAATAATATTGGCTGTTACCCTCTAATATGCTCACTCACTCGTGCCTTTTTCCACTTGAATTCTCTTTGATTTCTTTCGAAACTAACCGAATAGTAATGGAAGTTCACAAGTGGCGAACTAAACAAGACAAATCAAAATAACAGACACTACAATTAGTGATGAAAGAACTAGCTCAAAATAATCAGAATAGTATAAGGATGCAAAGGAACAATCCAATGAAGTAAGGTAGTTGAACAGATTTAGAGAATCACAATTTTTTTTTTTTTTTTGAATTTAGAACCGAATTGGTAACCGAATTTGTAACAGAATTTGTAACCGAATTTGTAGATAACGTTTTAGTGCCCAAACCAGATCGGAATTTTACGTTCAGGTATGATTTGGAAAGATAAAAATCTCATCTAACAACTTAAAGAATAACAATTTCGCAATCGAAATCGTTATCAAGATGAAAACTGCGAAATACTTTTGAGCATCACCAATCCTTGACAGTTACAAAATTTCACTTTTGAATAAGCAAACAAGATCCGATTTTGACGTTTCAATACAGATCGGAAAGATAAAACGCTAACTCACAAATCATAAGATGCTGACAATTTTGTTTGAGGTCTAGAAAATATTCGAATGATTAAAATGGATTTAACCAGATTCGAGTACACTAGAACGAAATCAACGACAGTTAGACAAATGTGAATTTGAATAGGCAAACAAGATCCGATTTTGACGTTTCAACACAGATCGGAAAGCTAACACGTTGTTCTACGATTCATATAGGACGATGTTTTCATTTGACGTATATTTGAATAGCGAATCAACGAGATAAATTGAAACAGATTTCAAGACTCAAGAACCAAATTTCTGAAACAAAACAAAACGGAAAGGAAGGGATAGAACCTGACGAACTCGATCTGGCTCTGATTCCAAATGATGCGAACCACGCCAACGATGTGACGGTGACCCACGATCAAAATATTGGCGTCATCGCTAACCTAGAATCTACAAGTTCAGGAGGAAATCCTTAACCCGAAATCTATACAGATTCGAACCTTGGAATGAGGAGGACTCCACAAACGAATATGCCTGTTCGTTTGATAAGTCAGATTTTGAACGCCACAAGGAGAACCTTGATAAGTTCGGAGTTTCTTCAAGAAACTAAGAGAATTTCTCTCACAAATAGATAAAACCTGAATACCTTTTTTTATTCAACTAAGAATGAATTTATAGGCATGAAACACCCCTTCATGCTAGGGTTTCAAGAACAAAATTACTATCTTGTCCTTGTAACTCTTAATTAAAATAATGACAATTGCTAAAATAATGACAACTTATGACTTGACATACGACAAGTACTTTTTAAACCCTAAAAAAGACAATCGAATTAACTAAATAAATAAAACGACAATGACATAAATATCATCCCAAAACAGCTTGGATTACGAGAACAATCTCTGGTATCTCTGGTTCTTGGTTCCGAACGCAATTTCCTTCTTGAGGTAAGATTTGACGGACCAAATTTCTCATTTGCTCCTTGATCTGCTTTGCCTTTGCTCTCGTTATTGGTCCAGCCACTTGTAATGTATCCGTCTTGGTATCCGTCTTGAGATTCTCATCAGTTCGAAACCTTATCTCGGTTTGCACCACGTCTAGTGGGCAATGATAATGAAGACAAAGTGCACCAATTCATGGACGGGCTGAATCCAGAAATTCGAAAGAATATTATAGTATCTGGGATTCTGGATGCACCTCACTCAGATATCGCAGCAAGAGCTTTGGAATTTGAGGCTGCCGAACGGACTTATGTTAGACCTAAGGAGCCAGCTAAAGAGTTCTTTCAGGAGATTTAGCGGAATAGAGACTTGTAGCCACAAGGAAAACGACAGCAACAACAAAGAGGTATTAAAAGGGGGTATGAGGGAAACAATGACCAAGGCAAGAGAAAGCAGGTGCAAAGAGCTATCCAGAAACCCCTGTGCCCTAAATGCCAAAAGGAGCATTATGGCGAATGCTGGATGGGGGTACATATAGGTGCTATCGATGTGGGGGGTTTGACCATTATGTCAAGGGTTGCCCACAGTTAAACCGAACCCAACCAGGTGGAGACCAGAAGAGAGTTACCCCGAGAGTATTTGCTTTCATCGAGCTTGGTGACGCAGAGGATAAGGCCAGGCCTTCGACTATTTCAGGTACCGTCTTGGTTTGTGCACTTAGAATTTAGTTACCATTAAAGGGATACAATTTTGAAATATAAGATTTAAATGGATAGAAACTAGACCCTAGTTGACAAACCTTTGGAGTTTTGGAATATGATGAATCAAAGAAAAATTTGAAGCTTAAATATTAAATGCATCGAGGGATGCTTTAGATTGTTGGGGTATAATTAATGTGTTTAAACAAATAGGAAAATATAGCAGATGTTTGAATAACCTAGATCCATGAGGAGTTGGGAGTATCTGGACAAAGGTAGCATTCAATAGTTTAGTTTAAGTAGATTGCTAAGAGGGTATGTGTTACGCTTTGACCCACGAGTTTGAAGCTGGTGGCTCATGCATGCGGAAGCTAAAACATAAAGAGTGAGAGATGACACCTAACAGAGAAGCAAACACGTGAAACCGAAAATGATGTAAACAGAAAATGGCGAGAGAGATAAGAATGATGTTACCAGTCGAAGTGGGAGGTGGGTGAGTCGAATAATACTCAGAGAATGTCGTTGGATTGAAGGGAGTCCTTGCCGGCCGGTAGACTTTAGATTAGTGCTACGTCGGAAAGACTCCTTCGCGTACGAAGAGAATCCCAACAACAGGACGAAAGGCCCTTGAATTCTGTTTCTTCCACAGAAGAGATCGACGGGGAAGGGGCGAGGTCAAGGTGCCCATGGCTGGACCAAAGGAATCCACAGTTCCTTTGGGTGAGAAACATCCTCGCGTACGAGGAGTTCACAGCATTGAGCTCGGTTTGGCCACCCTTCTTCTGCTTCCATTCCTTATGGATTCAGAGAGAAGGTGTGATAATAAGAGTTCATCCAAGTACCGTTTCTTGGAGAACAATTTGGTTTCCAGCCAAGTGCAGAGCACCGGCGAAGAACAGAGCACCAAAACTCCACAAAGAAGATAACTTCTATTTTCCAAATATTAATCAAAAGCTGATGTTACAATCGTTTGGAGCAGGCTCTTATAGCCTCTGAAAATTGAATGTTCAGAAGGAAAGAAAATGAAAAAGGAGAAAGCGAGAAAGGCTCGAAAGAGCCGTTGGAGCGTCGGCCAAAGAAATGGTGGTTGGTGATGCGGCGTCTGGTCGCTTGTCTTTCAGTCGAAGGCTTTCTTCAAATGGCATCCTTCAGCCGAAGCACTTCTCTTGTGGACTTCTAATTGGATTGGAATGGGGCTTCCTCGAATGGACTTCTCCTTATATTGAATTGGGCTTCTTTCTTCATCATAGGCTTAGTTGCTTCTTTAATTATGGCTTCTATTTGTGGGCTAATAAAATAGGTCATTTTCTCATGGCTAACTTATAGTTGAATAACCAATTGCTTTTGTGCCATCTTGCTCTTGGGCTTTGAGTGGATTAACTCCTCTTTATGAGCCAAGCTTTATTAGGAAGTCATCTACACAATCAACAAACTTTGTTAGAAATATAATAATCGGTGAACTTACCTCGATGTGCAACTTGATCCTCGGGATCCAAAGCATATCATCCTCTCCGGGTTAGAGGAAAATTTGTCCTCAAATTTTAAGTTTTGCTCCTTTGTAAACTTTGTGACACCCTATCGTTAATACACTTAAGTGGATCCACTGAATCATGGTCCCGTTTTCATTCAAAGGTCCTTACTTGACTCACGAGAATAAATTTGAAATAACCACAATGCTTCGAATAGATTTCAAAATTTGATTTGTTCAATCATAACAATTTGGAAGCAAGCATACAAGATAAAATTTTCATAGCAAGTGCATTTTGAACAAATTCTTTTTCATGCTAACCCCACAATTCAATAACAACTCAAAGAATAATTCATCTTTTCAATCCAATGAGTAAAGACATACGAATACTCATAACTCATGTTAAACTAGACAAGTAACTTTAAGCTCAAAGAATTCATCCATAGAAAAATTATTTGCAAGCCTAGCATATGATTACTCAAAAATTCAAAGAATAGATGCTAAATTTTGAACAAACAAGTAAATCATTAAACAAAAATTTCTAAATTCAATTAAAATACTTTTCCCTAATTATCTTCATCACTTATACTAGCAAAAATAGCAAGAAAAATGAAGGTGATATCAACAAAAATTTTCCAGCTTCTGCTAGGCATTTTATCAAACAGGTTATGGGCATTTTGGAAAATAAATAAAACAGCTAGATTTCAAATGCTAAATACCCTAGAAGAAGAGCAGAGAACAAAAGAAAACTTAGCACAATATGTATCCAGAACATGTTGAACAAACTTAGAAGATGATCATGGAATAAAACATTAATTTGATGCAACATTTTCAATAACAGCAAGATAAAACAACCTAAACAAATACCACAACAGAACAGGATATTAATCCTAAAGAAAATCATAGAGAATGAAAGATAATCATATTAAAAACTTCACGGTGAAATAGTAGGGTAGTCAAAACAAAAATTTTGATTTTTAGAAGACCCACTTGTAGCATCAAAACTCTTTTCACAAGCTCTAAAAATAATTATGATTTAAATCTCAGCAAATAGTTTGATGCAAACAAGTTGAATAATAACCAGAAAAACACAGCAATCAGTTTAGATGATTGAACTAGAAAAAGGTGCAGCAAACAACTTCAAATATCCTTGGGAATTCTAGTTTTAGTTCATTAAATTTTCAGTTTGATCCCCAAAACTCAGCAATAGTCTAAATTGACCAACAATTATAGCAGAAAAACAACAGTAAATTTTCAGCATTCTAAAGATTAAAACACAGTAAATTGTATGGCTGGATTCATGCTAGTATTCAGGGAACAGAAGAGTAAAAATTTCATCAATATGCAATATTAGCAGCAAGTTTAAACAAGAAACAGCCATCAATTTAGTAAACCAAAATCACAAATTCGATCTTTATGGAGGCTGCTATAAGTGAACAGTTTTAAGGCTAAAACAAATAACCTATTTTGCAATAGAAATATGACAATTTAAACCAGCAAATTGTAGCAGCAACTAACTAATTCAACAACATAATTGCGTAACTTACTGCCCAAATAAACCTGATAAACGGTGAAGTTAAATTCAGCAGAACATGAAAAACCAGTAAAGATATATCTTCAGCAAATATGTGTTAGTTTCAATTTTATTCAACTAAATTGAAATAAATATGCAGCAGCTAACACAATTCTAATAACAGATTGACAATTAGAAAAATAAACAGCAATTAGCAATTAAGGCTAAACAGGAGATCATCCAAATAGTAGTCTGCATAATGATATGTTCAGACATACAATAAATGCTTAACAATATCCATCTATTAGTGAATTAATCTACCAACTAATAGCATGAAACATCAATAAAGATTCAGCAGCTTGATTTTAGAAATATGATATATCATTAATAGAAAGATGATGCAAACAGAGGATTAATATTAGTTGTCCAAATTCCAGCAAATCACAGGGAACAATTATCAGAAACCAGCAAAGTAACAGAATCATGTAGCACTTGATATTCATTGAAGCTCATGAAGTATGTTTTAAGGACACAACAATCATTACAAAATGCTAACAAAACACAGAACTAAACAAACTAAATAATAGAACATGACACTTAAACAAAACGCAAATGGAAAATAGAAACTTACACAATTCTGAACCAATTAATCTGAAATTTTAATAGTAAACAGCCAACATTATTAGTGACATGCTTTTGAAATTTCAAGTTCAAATTCAGTAAGAGCGAGAATTTGTGTAGACACAACAAACACCATAATGAAACTATCTTAGAAACAAAAAAAAAAAAAACACAAATCCTAAAACGGAATGGAAACATGAAATGCTTGTGGGTGAAACCGGAATGAACATTTGACTATAAAAACAGAACAACTAGGACGAAAGACAAACAACATCAGAGAAGAAAAACAGAGGAAATAAATCACAAGATACTCAAGAGCTCCAGGTTTAGCTTTGATACCAAATGTTACGCTTTGACCCACGAGTTTAAAGCTGGTGGCTCATGCATGCGGAAGCTAAAACATAAAGAGTGAGAGATGACACCTAACAGAGAAGCAAACACGTGAAATCAAAAATGATGTAAACAGAAAATGGCGAGAGAGATAAGAATGATGTTACCAGTCGAAGTGGGAGGTGGGTGATTCGAATAATACTCAGAGAATGTCGTTGGATTGAAGGGAGTCCTTGCCGCCGGTAGACTTCAGATTAGTGCTACGTCGGAAAAACTCCTTCGCGTACGAAGAGAATCCCAGCAACAGGATGAAAGGCCTTTGAATTCTGTTTCTTCCCTTGAATTGTGAACAGGAAGTTTTAATAGAACCCTTATGGTTAACATGATTTTTAGGAGAAATATGGAAATTTTAGAGATCCAAATCGAAGGTATAACGGTCAAGTTTCCATTTTTAACCCTAAAGTGGTTTAATTCGTAAAAATAGTGAATTAAATCCGTTTGACGAATGAAAAGTTTTATTGGAGCCCTTGTAATAAATTGAAATTATTGGTGAAATAAAATTTTTTTGGAGAAACCGAATCGATAGTTAAATAACGAACTATGAGAATAATTAAACAAAAGGGCAAAATTGTCAATTGACAAGTTTAAGTAATAAACAAAAACCTTTTCCCCCATTTGCTTTCTCCATTTTCACGAAGCTCCAGAGAGCTTTTCTTCCCTTTGGCGATTCAAGCTTTCTCCTTCGACGGTTCCTCCACGCCAACGATTCTCTTCCTTCGTTGTCGAATTTTCTTCACGTTTCCTTCCCCAATCGATGTTTTAGGTAAGAATCTATGGTTTCCCGAATTTAGTTCTCGACTTTTAGGTTGTTTAACGGTTAGAGTTTTGTTAGATTTTGTCGAAAATAGTTGGGTCTTGTTAGAAAAGGATAGTAATCACTTTATTGACGATTATTGAGCGTAGTTAGTCGAAATAATGGATGCGTTTGGTGTTTAGGTTGAAAAATCGGGTTTGAAGCTTATGGAAAATTCCATTAATGGAGGTTTAAGATGTGTGAGCGTAAATTACTCGATGAAATGCCTGAGAGAGATTAATTAGAGTTTTTAGGAAATTTCCTTTAGTTAGGAGTTTCGTTAATCTTCGAAATTTGATTTTCTAGGCTCGGTTTTAATGACGATTGTTGTGAATTGCCATAGGTGAACAACGCTCATGGACGGAGCTTGAATTGCAATGGACGCAAGGTAAGTCTTCGTGACTCGCTTAGCCGATTGGCCTACACCATAAGATTAGTAGTTGATTGAGGACTTGGAGATTCTATTGCTTTAGTGTAGGTTGGATGGGTACTTTAGGATAATTGTGATACTAGGATGTTCTTTTCTTTAGGTTACGTGTTTTGTTTTATGCTTTTCTTACATTTAATGTATCGTACATGTCCATGCATCATGGTTTTCGAATAAGCATAGAAAATGAATTTTCGCACTACATTTTTCACAAAAAGGAAATGGAAATGAATAGCGAAAAGGTAGAAATGTATATGAAAAGGAAATGAATAGCGAAAAGGTAGGAATGTATATGAAAAGGAAATGAATAGCGAAAAGATAGGAAATGAATAGTGAAATGGTAGGATGATTGCATGATTTTACGAACAGCATACGCATAGCACGCATTTGCATTTACGTAGATTTACTGAGCCTTTAGCTCATAGAATGTCTCTATGGTGTAGGTGACTACGAAACAGGTGAGGATTACGTCCCTCTACCGGACGAACGCACAAATTGAAGGAGGATGCCCATGGGAGCGTGCTGGGCAGTCGACGCTTATTTTGACCCGTGGGGAGGGATGATGGTATAGGTATTTTGTTATGATTGGTTAGATGATTTGAAAAATGTATAGAATGTTTAAGTGATGATTTTATATTTTGAGAACATACTGGAATTGCTTGGTTGTTGGATTTCATAGGGATTTTGTTTAGTTTTTAAACGGATCCACGCAGTTCGATTTTACGAAATTTTACTACGTTTTCTAGGATACGTTTCAAGTCGAGTTTTTGGTGATTGGTTAAATGATTTTATGTTGTAGCGTTTTAAGGAGTTGAGGTGTTAATATTATGGGTTGTATTATGGTAAAGTAAGGAATGAATTGTGAAGTGTGTGGAATATGCAGGGTGTGAGAGTGTGAAGGAAAGGAGGAAGGCAGGACCTCTGGATTTCAAAATCTAGAGGGGTTGCTGATTGATTGCCAAGGAGGGCGATTGATCGGCAGGAGACTTGGCAACGCTCTGGATTTTCCAGAGCGTGTGCCGATCGATCACCCGCATGGGCGATCGATCGGCTTGTGAGTAATCGCCAAGAGGCGATCGACCAGGCGATCGATTGCCTGGCATGAAAATGTCACAGCCGATCGATCGACTGAAATAGCCGATCGATGGCTATGCATTTTGTGGACGAATTGCCCCTTTTGCCCCGCGTTTTGCCTGGTTCTTTGCCGATTGTTTCCTGAGGTTTTATTCTTTTATGTCTATACTGTTTCATTTAGATGAATTTCAAACGATTTCATATACCCGAAGCTTTGGTTTAACGTTTTAAAAATAAAAGTTTACTCAATGTTCAGAAAATGAAAAATTTTACGGGGATTTTAAGGCTTAGAAAATAGGGGACGTTACAATAACAACAACAAGTTTCATATTTGTGACAACTAACTAAATAATAGATAATGTAAAAATAAAAGACCAATTTAAATTGTGTCAAACTCATTAAATTGACTACTCCGATGAAAATAGGAAACGAAAAACTTCTAAATTCTTGACTGAATTGTGATATAAATTTGGCTTGAATAAATTAGAAGGATTGACTTTTTTTTTCTAATTTTGTAAATTGAAATTGAATTTCTAATTAAGCTTGGGATTTTCATGTAGATTTTCAATTACAATTTTGATTAGCCTAATTTAGGAGATTAGAAATTTTATTACCAAAAATTTCTATGTTAAATGGATAGTTTGATCGAAGATTATTTTATTCGAGTTTGTCATGCCCCATTAGGATTTAAAGATAGAACGGGTTGACCTAGTTGCTTGATGCTTTTATATAATTAATTTAAATAACAACCAAATATTTAAATAATAACAAAAGTCAGTGCCCTAAACAATTGGTTTAAAACGAAGTCCAATAAGTGGTATTAAGATAAAGTGATCATAGAGTCTAAAGTAAAAACGTCAAAATGAAATGGGAAATAAAAGAGTTTTAGCATAGGCATAAAATTAGGTCCAACCTCACTAAATAGTCTCTCGATGAAGGAAATAATAAAAGAAAAATATAGGTCATCGAGCCTAGACCTATGCTGGTAACTGGTGATCTTATTGACTAACATTTGAAAGAGGGAATCGTTTGAGAAGAGTTGAATAAACTCAATAGGAGTAAAAATTTATATTTAATATTAAAAATTAAAAAAAAATAAGGGAGCATGGAAAGTGTAAGACATTTTCTATAAAAATACATTAAGTAAACCAATAAGGCAAACATTAAAAACATTTAACTATAATGTGATATATTCATTAAATTAGGCACTACTATACACTAAGTAAACTGCATTGAAAATTGAGCAACTCGCAGACTCCAGACACATGTGCTATAGACATATAATTTAATAACGACGATATTCGAATATCACTAAAGCTACGAAAATAAAACTTTGATCAGGTCTAGGTTTTTTGCACAGAGACATGACACAGTTAGCTGTCTCATTAGCACAATCAAACACATTCTTCAACAATTGAATGCAGGTAAAGAAAATAGGACTCTTTCATGGATCGATCAAACTTGTTTACACAACCAAGATTATCAAAGTAAATATGTCTAGTGAAAATAGTTAAATGGTAAAATAAAACTGAAGAGCTGTTGTAACACCCAAGAATTTCTGGTAAGATTTAATTTCATATTCAAACAAATTTATGTTTTATATTACTATTATAATGATTGTGGAGTATTTGAGAAAATAATATAAGTAGAAGCCAAAAACACGTTTGGAGTGCACCCTGTAAGCCAACCAAGTGAAAAATATGAAGTAGTGCATGTAACAAGGTGTGGGGAGCGCTAAAGGCATAAAAAAGCATGCTAGAGGGGAGCAGGGCGCCCGCATGGGCTGTTGGGCGCGAGTGGTAACGCCTTGGTGTGCACACTGCGCAGCCCTCTCGGTCTCAGACCTTTTAAAAATGCATTTTAGTAAGTTTTTGACATTTTGAGATTTCCAAATTTAAATTTTTTGAATTTATTCCTATATTTTTATGAATATTTTAGATTATTTACCATTATTTTTAGAGATTATTTGATCATATTTAAACACTCACTTTGTGCCAATTTATACACGTTAAACCTAACCCTTATTTTTCCCGGAACTCGTGAGCTGCCTCTTCTTTTCTGCAGAATTTACAAGATATGCCTAAACTTAATAGACTTCTTGTAACGCCCCCGAACCCACCCTGGCTCAGTGCGCTACTTTGCTAACCAATCCCACGCTAAAACATTATTTAAAAATAAAACTGACGCAGCGGAATTTAAAACTAAGTCTCCCAAAGCTCTCTCTCATGTCATACCTAGCTGCCTAGACTCACTAATTTCCTTTTATCCTAACCATTAGGTACCATGGCGACCTCCCCAAAAATTTCGACGGCGCCTCCAAAATGCTAGGTACCTGCAAACGAATAAATCCCCATCTGTAACGCCCCGAGTTATCTGAACCCGGTTTGTCACACCATGCCCGTACATGACTAAAAATTTCAACCGTATTATTATTATTTTTTTTAAAAAAAAACTTGCAGCGGAAATCATTTAAGTAAAATAGAGTTAAACAAAACTATTGTACAATGCTTGAATACTCAGTTAGAATTTTGGGGACTAATCGGCAAAAAGGAATGAAGGTTTAAATCGCAGAACACTTCATAAGTTTCAAAGTCAAACGCATCGCCCGCTGAACAAAGTCAACAAAATGGGGCTGAAGCAGAAAATGGAAGACATCATCCGGTGGCAAAACGACAAAAGACTTTCTACATCATCCGGTGGATTTACACATGACATCCACCGGTCACTAAATGTCAAAATGCACTTTAAATCTTCCGATGACGTCAGCCAGATGATTTCCTTCATCCGATCGACTTTGTTCTACATCCACCGGTGACTAAACGACAAAATACTCTCTACACCTTTCGATGACGTCAGCACGCATCCGCCGATGAGTTTACTGAGACATCATCTGATAGACTTAAACCTACACCTTCCGATGACGTCAGCACGCATCTGCCGATGAGTTTACTGAGACATCATCCGATAGACTTAAACCTACACCTTCCGATTGAGTAAACTGCACACGCCGATCACTAAACGACAAATTTCGTTCTATATCATCCGATGGCTTCCACTGAAGACATCTTCTAATAGACAACAGAACAACAACTCAACCTACAGAAAAGAATTTACTCACTTCACTAAAACCATTCAAAAACATTTCAAACCATTACATTACTAAAATTCCAGCGAGTGCCAACATTAAATCCCAACAGAACACTATTATCAGAAAAGGAAACTAAAAAAAAACGTATTCAAAACATCGAAATCACTACTGTCACGAAAACTCAACAAATTTAAATTGAAACACTGTCAACTAAACTTTCAGATTACTGGCACCAGTTAACCCGCCTCATCAGTTTACCAGGCCGAAACATGAATGTGCTCCTCCAACCAGCCTATCCCTCAGTGAACTCAGAGAATTCACCTGCAGTATCTTCAACACCTACATCACAAAACTCATCTATTAACCTAATGCTAAGTAAGTAAAACAGTAATGAAATGCATTGCTGAAACATAAATTCCTAAACATGCAATTTCTACTTTCTCATCTCAGTTGCATACACATACGTTCATAAATTGATCTGATCCCTTGGTTCCCTTGGGAGAGGGATCAATTCTCACAATGTCATACATCCTCTACTCGATTAAGGGGCGGATGAATTCCCTTAATAGCTGATCTGATCCCATGGTTCCCTTGGAAGTGGGATCAATTCTCCCAATGTCATACATCCTCTACTCGATTAAGGGGCGGATGAAATCCCTTAATAGCTTGTCTGTCACATTTAGTTCATACCTCACCATTCTTACATGGAAATTCATTTTCGTAATCTTTCAAAAATATGATGCATGACATACAAAATCATTCACAAAATGCATAACCCTACTGTTTTGTGATGTAGGCCGGAAGGCACATGCATACTTTACTTACCTGGCTCTCCTGGAAATGCTCGGTTACAACTGCTCCAAAACTCGCTCACCTAAGGTCATGACAGTACATTAATCCAACTCTTACTAAACCTTACCAAAATCAATAATATGTTTGAGGAAATCGATTTGAAACCCTGCTACCCGTGCATTCCCATTTATCACCCAAAAACCTGAACCCACCCTCAATCACAGAAACCTCGAAACCTTCACATTGTATTCTCTCAGTAAACTAATCGCTAAAATGCAAGAAAACAAGACTTACCTAGGTTGAAGGAGAATCGGGAGAGGAAAATTACCTAGAGAGCTCGGCTGCTTGAGCTGAAAACCCGAAGAGGAAAATGTGAAATGGTGGCGGCTACAGTTCATTAAACCCAATCCCTCTTCCCTTAAATACGTTATCCACTTTTAAAACTTTCGATTTACATAAATACACTTACTTAGTCACCCATTAACCTAATCAATAATTCTCCCAATTCTTCCATAAAAGTACGTCATAAATAATAAATTAAATTTTTGGTTCAAAGGAACCGGGTGCTACAATCTACCCTCCTTAAAAGAATTTTGTCCTCAAAATTCAGTACCTGAATAGTTCTGGATATTGGTCCATCATGTCCTGCTGGCGTTCTCAAGTTGTCTCCTCAATGTTCTGGTTATGCTATAAGACTTTTACCAGTGAAACTTCTTTGTTGCGTAATACCTTTACTGCATAGTCTAAGATTTTTACTGGTTTCTCCTCAAATGCAAGAGTAGGGAGGACTTCAATGTTCTGCTGTTCTATAATCTGTGAAGGATCTCTAACACACCTCTTTAGCATGGAAACATGAAACACATTATGAATTCCCTCCAAGGAGGCTGGTAACTGAAGTTGATATGCTGACTTCCCAATTCTCTTTACGATTTGGAAAGGTCCAATATATCTGGGGTTCAACTTGCCTCTTTTCCCAAATCTCACAACTCCTTTGAAAGGTGACACCTTAAGGAAAACTTCATTACCAACATCAAATTCTAATTCTCTTCGTCTTTTGTCTGCATAGCTTTTCTGCCGGCTTTGAGCTGTTAAGATTCTTTGTCGGATAAGAGCAATCTTCTCCATTGTCTGCTACACGATGTCATGACCAATCAATTATGCTTCTCCAAACTCATCCCAATATAATGGAGATCTGCACTTTCGTCCATATAATGCCTCGTATGGTGTCATGCCTATTGTTGCTTGAAAACTGTTATTATAAGAGAATTCAATCAATGGTTATACTTACTCCAAGAACCTTGAAATTCCAGTACACAAGCACGAAGCATATCCTCCAACGTTTGGATAGTTCTCTTGGATTGTCCATCAGTTTGAGGATGAAAGGCTGTGCTAAACTAAGCTGTGTTCCCATAGCCTTGTGCAAACTTTTCCAAAACATGGATGTAAATCTGGAGTCTCGGTCTGAAACTATGGTGCTTGGAACTCCATGCAGTCTAACAACCTCGTGCACATACAACTCAGCCAATTGATCCATCGAGTATGATATCTTCATTGGCAGAAAGTGAGCTGATTTGGTTAAACGATCAACTATTACCCAAATTGCATCGTGACCTTTTGCTGTTCTAGGTAATCCTATAACAAAATCCATAGTTATTTGTTCCCATTTCCATTCGGGAACTGGTAAAGGTTGCAATGTTCCAGCAGGCCTCTGATGTTCAGCTTTGACTTGCTGGCAGACCAGACAGGACTCCACATACTCTGCCACACTTCTTTTCATACCTGGCCACCAATAATGTTGCTTGAGATTTCTGTACATTTTCGTACCTCCAGGATGAACAGAAAGTCTGGAGGAATGTGCCTCAGATAGGATTTCTTTTCTAAGTTCGGTATCAGCCGGAACAAACCATCTATTTCGAAACTTGAGAATACCATCAGCTGAGCAGTTGAAATCCGACTTGTCAGTAGAATCTATGCACAACTTATACTTATTACATTCAGCGTCATTCATTTGAACTTCCTTTATTTTCTCCAAAATGGTTGGCCTCAAAGATATGGCCGAAAGCATGGCTGACACACTAGACACAACTTCCAGGTTAAATCTTTGGAATTCTGTCTCTAAGGCTATCGGTATGTCTAGAGTCAATGCAGAGACTAAAGGGGTCACTCTACTCAAAGCATCAGCCACTACATTCGCCTTGCCAGGGTGGTACTTAATCTCAAAATCATAGTCTTTGACAAACTCTAACCACCTACGTTGCCTCATATTCAGTTCCTTTTGCGTGAAAATGTATTTCAGACTTTTATGATCCGAAAATATCTCACAGGTTTGTCCATACAGGTAGTGCCTCCAAATCTTTAATGCAAAGACCACAGCAGCTAATTCTAAGTCATGTGTGGGGTAATTCTTTTCGTGTACTTTTAACTGCCAAGAAGCATAAGCTATAACCTTTCCATCTTGCATCATAACACCACCAAGTCCAACCTTGGAAGCATCATAATAAATACTGAATTTACCATTTTCGACAGGAAGAGTTAAAATTGGGGCATTGGTCAGTTTCTGCTTCAAGGTCTAGAAATTGGATTCACATTTATCAGTCCAATTATACTTCACATTTTTCCTTGTCAACATAGTAAGGGGTGTGACAATCTTTGAAAATCCCTCGATGAATTTCCTATAATATCCTGCTAATCCAAGAAAACTCCGGATATCCGTAGCATTCTTCGATTGGGGCCATTCTTTAACAGCTTGAACCTTGGCTGGATCAACAGATATCCCATCTCCAGAGATCACATGACCAAGAAAGTGAACTCTGTCCAACCAAAACTCACACTTAGAAAATTTGGCATAAAGTTGGTGCTGCCTCAGCAATCCTAACACCAAGCTTAGGTGTCCTGCATGCTCATCCTTAGTTCTAGAATAGATTAAAATGTCATCTATGAATACAATGACAAATTTGTCCAAATACTCGCGAAACACCCTATTCATGAGATCCATGAAGGCTGCTGGCGCATTTGTCAAACCAAAAGACATAACCAAAAACTCATAATGTCCATACCTTGCGCGAAAGGCAGTCTTTGGGATATCTTCAGATTTAACTTCCAACTGGTAATAACCGGACCTAAGGTCAATTTTAGAGAAAACTCTTGCACCTTTAAGCTGATCAAATAAATCATCAATCCTCGGCAGTGGATATTTGTTCTTGACAGTTAGCTTATTCAATTCTCTATAGTCTATGCACATACGCATTGATCCATCATTCTTTTTGACAAAAAGGACAGGTGCACCCCATGGTGAAAAGCTAGGGCGTATGAACCCCTTCTCCAACAAATCCTCTAACTGTTTCTTCAACTCTTTAAGTTCTATTGGTGCTAGTCTATATGGATTCTTAGATACTGGCTCAGCGCCGGGGTAAACATCTACCCCAAATTCAATTTCTCTATCTGGTGGCAAACCTGGTAGGTCATCTAGAAATACTTCTGAAAAATCTTGAACAACTAAAACATTTTTCGGGCTTGATTTTTCTACTGTTTGTGTGTAACACCCGGTTTATTAGAATTAAAATAACCAATTAATCTTCTAAGTGTGAATTTTATAGAATGAAATAGGGAGAAATAGCAATTAGGTTAATGAGTAACTAAGTGAGGGCATAAGGGTAATTGTCAATTTATATTGTGGATAACGTATTTAAGGAAAGAGTAAATGAGGTATAGCCGTCAATGCTCATTTCACTCTCGATTTTTCAGCTCAAGCAGCCGAGCTCTCTAGGCGATTCTCCTCGCTCGGTTCTCCTTCGACTTAGGTAAGTTTCTTTTCCTTATTTCTCTTGTGGTATAGTGGTGAAATGCCTGGAGGATTGCAATGTGAGGATTTTGAGGATGCTGAGATTGAGTGTAGATTCGGGTTTTAGCGATAAGTAGGAATGCTCGGGTAGTAGAGTTTCTAACTAGATTTCTCGAACCGCTGTTTGATATTTTGAAAGGTTTAGTGAAGCCTTGATTTATATTCTGTATGAACTTAGGTGAACAGACCTCCGAAGTAGCTAGCAACCAGACAGATTTCCAGGAGCCAGGTAAGTAAAGTATTGCTTGTGCCTTCGGGCCTACATCACAAAACAGTAGGTTTATGTATGCTTGAATGTTTCTATTGTCCATGCATCATGTTTTGTTAAAAGTTACGAAAATGAATTTCATGTAAGAAATGGTAAGGTATGAACTGTATGCGACAGACAAGCTATTAAGGGAACTAATCCACCCCTTAACTTATGAAGGGATTTAGACATTGGGAGAATTGATCCCACTCCCAAGGGAACCATGGGATCAGATCAAGTGTTAAGGGAATTCATCCGCCCCTTAATTAAGTAGGAGGATGTAGACATTGGGAGAATTAATCCCACTCCCAAGGGAACCATGGGATCAGATCATGTTATGAACGAATGCGTATGCCACTGAGATGAGAAAAATAGAAACTGCATATTTAGGAGTATAAGTTCAGCATTTTACTTCATTCATATACTGCTTTACTTACTTAGCATTAGGCTAATAGATGAGTTTTGTGATGTAGGTGAAGAAGTGTTAGCAGGTGTGTCTCCTGATCGTGTTGAGGAATAGTGGACGTTGGAGGAGAGCATTCAGGCTTCGGCATGGTAACTGATGGGGCGGTTTAGCATGTTGTCTACAGATGTGGAGGTTTAGTGGATAATGATTTAATCGAGTATATGAAGTTTTTAGTAAATGAGATTACAGCTATTTGACTTTGTTTTCGAGAATTTCTGATTTTCATGTTTTACTGAATTTGATCAATACAATGACTTGGAGTGTTATGAATGGATTTTTGGTAAAATGTTTTAAGTCTGTTAGATAGTCGAAGCTTTCTCGGGTTATAGACAGGTTGTTTAGTCCATTGGTAGGAATTGAATAATTTTTTTGTATCAGTGGATATGTGTAGAGGTTTATTGCGTTCTGTGGAAGGAAATCGTGTTGATGTCTATCGGAAGAAGGAAGTCTATCGGTAGATGTGGTGTGTCAGTCTGTCGGAAGATGGAAGTCTATCGGCAAATGCCTTAAGGAGTCATGTGAGAAGCACGTGTCGGCAAATGTAGTTTATTCGATCGGAAGGTGTAGAGTATTAAGTCGTCGAGTAGTGAATCGGAAGATGTAGGGTAATCTGTTTTGTCGTTTAGTGAATCGGAAGATGTAGAGTAATCTGTTTTGTCGTTTAGTGAATCGGAAGATGTAGAGTAATCTGTTTGTCGTTTAGTGAATCGGAAGATGTAGTGTATGTTTTAATTCTATCGGAAGGAGTCATATTGTTGTTATCGGAAGATGTCGTGTGTTTATCTATTGAGAGATGAAATTGCGCTGACTTCATCGGCAGATGAAGTTATGTTGACTTCATCGGCAGATGAAGTGGTGTATGAAGTTCTCACGACTTCATCGGCAGATGAAGTTGTGGGTGAAGTCGTGTAGACGTCATCGGCAGAAGCCTTTGGCTTTCTACTTCTGCTTCTTCTGTTGACTTTGTCGTCGGCAGATGAATTCGACTTTTGTAATTCCTTGAGTAGTCCATCACTTAAAACCTTAATTCTTTTGACCGGACACTTGAAATATTTCCATTAATTTTTCCAACACTATTTTCACCGCTAGTTTAATCCCATTGTAGTCTTAAATAATTTTTCCGCTGCAAAGTTTTCAAATGTTTTGAACGTTTAGTAAACGTCAAATTTTGTATGTCGAATGAAGTTTTAAATTTATTTGAAATTTCTTAGTCATGGCCAAGTAATGAGTAGCGAACCGGGTTCAGATAACTCGGGGCGTTACAGTATGGTATCAGAGACATTCAGTTAAACCGTTCAAAAGATTACTCATCAGTGCCAACCGTCGCATGAAAGTACTCCAACAACTGTAAGTGTTTATGTTAGCTTCAGTTATAAGATGTTTATGAGTATAGATAACTTTGTGCAGAACCTTAGACAAATGGCTAGACGACCAGGGAGACCAAGAGTACCTAGGGAGATGCCAAACTTGAGGAATGAAGAAGATTCAAGTGTAATTAGACAGCTGACGGAGTTGATGCGTCAGCAGACAGATATTGTGCGACAGCAATCTAACCAGTTAGGTGTGTTATTGAGTCGGGAAACACAAGGAAGTGCCAATTCAGGTCACGTCAATGAGCATTCAGGGGATAGATTTCGTAGGCTGCAACCGCCCACATTTGATGGAAAGTCATCTAACCCGATTGTTGCTGAGGAATGGCTTCGAAAGATAGAGAGCATGTTCAGGTGTGCCAATGTTGGGGAAAGGGAGAAAGTCATTTTGGCAACGTTTCATCTAGCAGGGGATGCACAACTTTGGTGGGAGTCGCTGGAGATCACCACCGATATTGCAACCATGTCCTGGTCGCAATTCAAGGAAGTCTTCTATGAGAAATATTTTAGCACCACTGTCCAGAACGCAAAGAAGGCTGAGTTTTGAGCTTGAAGCAGACTGGGTCTGTGGCAGAGTACAATAGGCAATTCGAGTCTCTGTCAAGGTTTGCTGGATACCTCGTCCATAGAAATGAGGATAAAGTGTTTCAATACCTGCAAGGTCTAAAGCCAGAGATTTACAGAGGAGTGAAGTACTCAGGCATTAAAGGCTTGTCATTCAGCGAAGTAGTGTCTACTGCATTGGAGGCAGAAGAAGCTGAAATGAAGTGTGCTGGACCAAAGGAAGCCCCGCGAAAGTTCTTCCAGCCCCACCAACAGAGGGGAATAAAGAGACCCGCTGATGGTCAGAGTGGCCAAGGTTCTGGAAAGAAGGTACCGGACACCAAGAAGTTTCCTCAGTGCATGAAATGTATGAAGAGCCACCCGGGCGAGTGTAAGTTTGGGACTGGTAAGTGTTATAACTGTGAGGAGTTTGGGCATTCGTTTAAGGATTGCCCGAAGCCCAGGGTCCTTCGATGTTTCAACTGTAATAAGACTGGCCACGTCATCAGAGACTGCCCAACGTTGAAGAGTGGCCCTGCTAAGATAAAACCGAGAATATTTTCCATGATGGAGTCGGGCGAAGAGGACCAGCCCGCTGTTGTGTCAGGTACTATATTGGTTAATTCTATGCCTGCTTTTACCTTGCTAGATTCAGGAGCAACCCATTCTTTTGTTGCGTCTGCTTTTGCTGATAAATTAGAAGTACAATCCACACCTTCTAGGCATGTATTCAATGTTGCTTTACCCTCTGGTGAACATTTACATTCCAACCAAGTGTTGCATGATTGCATGGTATTAGTAGGGGACAAAAATCTATCTGCTGATTTAATTGTTATGGATATAATGGGATTTGATGTAATCTTAGGAATGGATTGGTTGTTCAAACACCACGCCATAATTGATTGTAGGACTGGGATAGTTAGTTTCCAACCCCCTGGTGGTTTGAAACATACCTTCCAAGCTTCAGAGAAGAGTAAGGAAATGTCTGTTATGACTTCTTTAAATTTTAGACCTTCACCATGCAAGGAGTACTTGTGCTTCTTGGCATGTGTTCTAGATACACAACTTGTAGGTAAGGCAACTCCTCAAATATCCTTGCTGTCCAAGACTTTCCAGAAGTGTTTCTGGATGACCTTCCCGGTTTGCCACCGGATAGAGAAATTGAGTTTGTTGTAGATGTCTACCCTGGAGCAGAACCTGTGTCTAAAAATCCATATAGACTAGCACCAACAGAACTTAAGGAGTTAAAGAAACAGTTGGAGGACTTGTTGGAGAAGGGATTCATACGCCCTAGCTTCTCACCGTGGGGTGCACCTGTCCTCTTTGTCAAGAAGAAAGATGGATCGATGCGTATGTGCATAGACTATAGAGAATTAAACAAGCTGACCATCAAAAACAAATATCCCCTGCCTAGGATTGATGATTTATTTGACCAGCTCAATGGTGCAAGAGTTTTCTCTAAGATTGACTTAAGGTCTGGTTATTATCAGTTGAAGGTTAAATCTGAAGATATCCCAAAGACTGCCTTTCGCACAAGGTATGGGCATTATGAGTTTTTGGTTATGTCTTTTGGTTTGACAAATGCACCAGCAGCATTCATGGACCTTATGAATAGGGTGTTTCACGAGTATTTGGACAAGTTTGTTATTGTATTCATAGACGACATTCTGATCTATTCTAGAACTAAGGAGGATCATGCTAGGCACTTGAATTTGGTGTTAGGAGTACTTAAGCAGCACCAGCTTTATGCTAAGTTCTCCAAGTGTGAGTTTTGGTTGGATAGAGTTCACTTTCTGGGTCATGTGATCTCTGGAGATGGAATATCGGTCGATCCAGCCAAGGTTCAAGCAGTTCAGGAATGGCCCCAACCGAAGAATGCTACTGATATTAGAAGTTTTCTTGGATTAGCAGGGTATTATAGAAAGTTCATTGAAGGATTTTCAAAGATTGCTACACCTCTTACTAAGTTAACAAGGAAAAATGTGAAGTACTTATGGACCGATGAATGTGAGCATAGTTTCCAAGCCTTGAAACAGAAACTGACCAATACTCCAATCCTGACCCTTCCTGCTGAGAATGGTAAATTTAGTATTTATTGTGATGCATCCAAGATTGGTCTTGGCTGTGTCTTGATGCAAGAAGGAAAAGTGATAGCCTATGCTTCCAGACAGTTGAAAACTCATGAGAAGAATTACCCTACACATGACTTAGAATTAGCTGCTGTGGTATTTGCACTTAAAATTTGGAGACATTATTTGTATGGACAATCTTGTGAAATATTTTCCGACCATAAGAGCCTGAAGTACATTTTCACACAGAAGGAACTAAACATGAGGCAACGTAGATGGTTGGAATTTGTAAAAGACTATGACCTTGAGATTAAGTACCACCCTGGTAAGGCAAATGTTGTGGCAGATGCCTTGAGTAGAGTAACAACATCAACCCCACCTATGAATTTCAGTATGCCATTAACTCTAGAGTCAGAATTCCAAAAGTTTAATCTAGAAGCAGTAACTGATGTGACAGCCATACTTTCAGCCATAACTTTAAAGCCTACCATTCTAGAGAAAATAAAGGAAGCTCAGATAACTGATGACGAGTGTAGCAAGTACAAGTCAAACATGAATTCTACGGACAAGTCAGATTTTACCCATTCTACCGATGGGGTCCTTAAGTTTAGAAATAGATGGTTTGTTCCAGCTGATACCGAACTTAGAAAGGAAATTCTTTCTGAGGCACACTCTTCCAGGTTCTCTGTCCACCCTGGAAGTACCAAGATGTACAGAGATCTCAAGCAGCATTTTTGGTGGCCAGGTATGAAAGATGTGTGGCGAAGCATGTGGAGTCATGTTTGGTCTGCCAACAGATTAAGGCTGAACATCAAAGACCTGCAGGAACATTACAACCCCTACCGTTTCCGGAATGGAAGTGGGATCAAGTGGCAATGGATTTTGTTACAGGATTGCCTAGAACAACAAAAGGACATGATGCAATTTGGGTAATAGTTGACCGTTTGACCAAATCCACCCATTTCCTGCCGATAAAGATAACATATTCGATGGATCAACTTGCTGAGTTGTATGTGCAAGAGATCATTAGATTACATGGAGTTCCAAGCACTATAGTTTCAGACCGAGACTCTAGATTTACATCTAAGTTTTGGAAAAGTTTGCATAAGGCTATGGGAACGCAACTTAACTTCAGCACAGCCTTTCACCCTCAAACAGATGGACAATCCGAGAGGACTATTCAGACCTTAGAGGATATGCTCCGAGCGTGCATATTAGATTTTCAAGGATCTTGGAGTAAGTATTTACCATTGGTAGAGTTCTCTTACAACAACAGTTTTCAGGCGACAATAGGAATGGCACCGTATGAGGCATTATATGGACGAAAATGCAGATCACCGTTGTACTGGGATGAAGTTGGTGAAGCACAACTACTAGGTCCTGATATCGTGCAGCAAACAGTGGAGAAGATTGCCCTCATCCGACAGAAAATTTTGACAGCTCAAAGCCGACAGAAAAGCTATGTAGACAAGAGGAGAAGAGAACTGGAATTTGAAGTAGAGGATGAAGTTTTTCTTAAGATATCACCATTCAAAGGAGTTGTGAGGTTTGGAAAGAGGGGCAAACTAAATCCTAGATTTATTGGACCGTTCCCAATTCTGAAGAAGATCGGGAAAACAGCTTATCAGTTACAGCTACCAGCCTCTATGGGAGGAATACATAACGTGTTTCATGTCTCTATGTTAAAGAAGTGTGTGCGGGATCCAGCTCAAGTTGTCGAACAGCAAAGCATTGAAATTCAACCTACACTTACCTATGAAGAAAAGCCAGTAAAGATTTTAGATTTTGCAGTAAAGGTATTACGCAACAAGGAGGTACCATTGGTAAAAGTCTTGTGGCACAATCAGAATACAGAGGAAGCAACATGGGAACGCCAGCAAGACATGATGGACCAGCATCCAAGATTGTTCAGGTACTGAATTTTGAGGACAAAATTCTTTTAAGGAGGGTAGATTGTAACACCCGGTTTATTAGAATTAAAATAACCAATTAATCTTCTAAGTGTGAATTTTATAGAATGAAATAGGGAGAAATAGCAATTAGGTTAATGAGTAACTAAGTGAGGGCATAAGGGTAATTGTCAATTTATATTGTGGATAACGTATTTAAGGAAAGAGTAAATGAGGTATAGCCGTCAATGCTCATTTCACTCTCGATTTTTCAGCTCAAGCAGCCGAGCTCTCTAGGCGATTCTCCTCGCTCGGTTCTCCTTCGACTTAGGTAAGTTTCTTTTCCTTATTTCTCTTGTGGTATAGTGGTGAAATGCCTGGAGGATTGCAATGTGAGGATTTTGAGGATGCTGAGATTGAGTGTAGATTCGGGTTTTAGCGATAAGTAGGAATGCTCGGGTAGTAGAGTTTCTAACTAGATTTCTCGAACCGCTGTTTGATATTTTGAAAGGTTTAGTGAAGCCTTGATTTATATTCTGTATGAACTTAGGTGAACAGACCTCCGAAGTAGCTAGCAACCAGACAGATTTCCAGGAGCCAGGTAAGTAAAGTATTGCTTGTGCCTTCGGGCCTACATCACAAAACAGTAGGTTTATGTATGCTTGAATGTTTCTATTGTCCATGCATCATGTTTTGTTAAAAGTTACGAAAATGAATTTCATGTAAGAAATGGTAAGGTATGAACTGTATGCGACAGACAAGCTATTAAGGGAACTAATCCACCCCTTAACTTATGAAGGGATTTAGACATTGGGAGAATTGATCCCACTCCAAGGGAACCATGGGATCAGATCAAGTGTTAAGGGAATTCATCCGCCCCTTAATTAAGTAGGAGGATGTAGACATTGGGAGAATTAATCCCACTCCCAAGGGAACCATGGGATCAGATCATGTTATGAACGAATGCGTATGCCACTGAGATGAGAAAAATAGAAACTGCATATTTAGGAGTATAAGTTCAGCATTTTACTTCATTCATATACTGCTTTACTTACTTAGCATTAGGCTAATAGATGAGTTTTGTGATGTAGGTGAAGAAGTGTTAGCAGGTGTGTCTCCTGATCGTGTTGAGGAATAGTGGACGTTGGAGGAGAGCATTCAGGCTTCGGCATGGTAACTGATGGGGCGGTTTAGCATGTTGTCTACAGATGTGGAGGTTTAGTGGATAATGATTTAATCGAGTATATGAAGTTTTTAGTAAATGAGATTACAGCTATTTGACTTTGTTTTCGAGAATTTCTGATTTTCATGTTTTTACTGAATTTGATCAATACAATGACTTGGAGTGTTATGAATGGATTTTTGGTAAAATGTTTTAAGTCTGTTAGATAGTCGAAGCTTTCTCGGGTTATAGACAGGTTGTTTAGTCCATTGGTAGGAATTGAATAATTTTTTTGTATCAGTGGATATGTGTAGAGGTTTATTGCGTTCTGTGGAAGGAAATCGTGTTGATGTCTATCGGAAGAAGGAAGTCTATCGGTAGATGTGGTGTGTCAGTCTGTCGGAAGATGGAAGTCTATCGGCAAATGCCTTAAGGAGTCATGTGAGAAGCACGTGTCGGCAAATGTAGTTTATTCGATCGGAAGGTGTAGAGTATTAAGTCGTCGAGTAGTGAATCGGAAGATGTAGGGTAATCTGTTTTGTCGTTAGTGAATCGGAAGATGTAGAGTAATCTGTTTTGTCGTTTAGTGAATCGGAAGATGTAGAGTAATCTGTTTGTCGTTTAGTGAATCGGAAGATGTAGTGTATGTTTTAATTCTATCGGAAGGAGTCATATTGTTGTTATCGGAAGATGTCGTGTGTTTATCTATTGAGAGATGAAATTGCGCTGACTTCATCGGCAGATGAAGTTATGTTGACTTCATCGGCAGATGAAGTGGTGTATGAAGTTCTCACGACTTCATCGGCAGATGAAGTTGTGGGTGAAGTCGTGTAGACGTCATCGGCAGAAGCCTTTGGTTTTCTACTTCTGCTTCTTCTGTTGACTTTGTCGTCGGCAGATGAATTCGACTTTTGTAATTCCTTGAGTAGTCCATCACTTAAAACCTTAATTCTTTTGACCGGACACTTGAAATATTTCCATTAATTTTTCCAACACTATTTTCACCGCTAGTTTAATCCCATTGTAGTCTTAAATAATTTTTCCGCTGCAAAGTTTTCAAATGTTTTGAACGTTTAGTAAACGTCAAATTTTGTATGTCGAATGAAGTTTTAAATTTATTTGAAATTTCTTAGTCATGGCCAAGTAATGAGTAGCGAACCGGGTTCAGATAACTCGGGGCGTTACAGTATGGTATCAGAGACATTCAGTTAAACCGTTCAAAAGATTACTCATCAGTGCCAACCGTCGCATGAAAGTACTCCAACAACTGTAAGTGTTTATGTTAGCTTCAGTTATAAGATGTTTATGAGTATAGATAACTTTGTGCAGAACCTTAGACAAATGGCTAGACGACCAGGGAGACCAAGAGTACCTAGGGAGATGCCAAACTTGAGGAATGAAGAAGATTCAAGTGTAATTAGACAGCTGACGGAGTTGATGCGTCAGCAGACAGATATTGTGCGACAGCAATCTAACCAGTTAGGTGTGTTATTGAGTCGGGAAACACAAGGAAGTGCCAATTCAGGTCACGTCAATGAGCATCAGGGGATAGATTTCGTAGGCTGCAACCGCCCACATTTGATGGAAAGTCATCTAACCCGATTGTTGCTGAGGAATGGCTTCGAAAGATAGAGAGCATGTTCAGGTGTGCCAATGTTGGGGAAAGGGAGAAAGTCATTTTGGCAACGTTTCATCTAGCAGGGGATGCACAACTTTGGTGGGAGTCGCTGGAGATCACCACCGATATTGCAACCATGTCCTGGTCGCAATTCAAGGAAGTCTTCTATGAGAAATATTTTAGCACCACTGTCCAGAACGCAAAGAAGGCTGAGTTTTTGAGCTTGAAGCAGACTGGGTCTGTGGCAGAGTACAATAGGCAATTCGAGTCTCTGTCAAGGTTTGCTGGATACCTCGTCCATAGAAATGAGGATAAAGTGTTTCAATACCTGCAAGGTCTAAAGCCAGAGATTTACAGAGGAGTGAAGTACTCAGGCATTAAAGGCTTGTCATTCAGCGAAGTAGTGTCTACTGCATTGGAGGCAGAAGAAGCTGAATGAAGTGTGCTGGACCAAAGGAAGCCCCGCGAAAGTTCTTCCAGCCCCACCAACAGAGGGGAATAAAGAGACCCGCTGATGGTCAGAGTGGCCAAGGTTCTGGAAAGAAGGTACCGGACACCAAGAAGTTTCCTCAGTGCATGAAATGTATGAAGAGCCACCCGGGCGAGTGTAAGTTTGGGACTGGTAAGTGTTATAACTGTGAGGAGTTTGGGCATTCGTTTAAGGATTGCCCGAAGCCCAGGGTCCTTCGATGTTTCAACTGTAATAAGACTGGCCACGTCATCAGAGACTGCCCAACGTTGAAGAGTGGCCCTGCTAAGATAAAACCGAGAATATTTCCATGATGGAGTCGGGCGAAGAGGACCAGCCCGCTGTTGTGTCAGGTACTATATTGGTTAATTCTATGCCTGCTTTACCTTGCTAGATTCAGGAGCAACCCATTCTTTTGTTGCGTCTGCTTTTGCTGATAAATTAGAAGTACAATCCACACCTTCTAGGCATGTATTCAATGTTGCTTTACCCTCTGGTGAACATTTACATTCCAACCAAGTGTTGCATGATTGCATGGTATTAGTAGGGACAAAAATCTATCTGCTGATTTAATTGTTATGGATATAATGGGATTTGATGTAATCTTAGGAATGGATTGGTTGTTCAAACACCACGCCATAATTGATTGTAGGACTGGGATAGTTAGTTTCCAACCCCCTGGTGGTTTGAAACATACCTTCCAAGCTTCAGAGAAGAGTAAGGAAATGTCTGTTATGACTTCTTTAAATTTTAGACCTTCACCATGCAAGGAGTACTTGTGCTTCTTGGCATGTGTTCTAGATACACAACTTGTAGGTAAGGCAACTCCTCAAAATATCCTTGCTGTCCAAGACTTTCCAGAAGTGTTTCTGGATGACCTTCCCGGTTTGCCACCGGATAGAGAAATTGAGTTTGTTGTAGATGTTACCCTGGAGCAGAACCTGTGTCTAAAATCCATATAGACTAGCACCAACAGAACTTAAGGAGTTAAAGAAACAGTTGGAGGACTTGTTGGAGAAGGGATTCATACGCCCTAGCTTCTCACCGTGGGGTGCACCTGTCCTCTTTGTCAAGAAGAAAGATGGATCGATGCGTATGTGCATAGACTATAGAGAATTAAACAAGCTGACCATCAAAAACAAATATCCCTGCCTAGGATTGATGATTTATTTGACCAGCTCAATGGTGCAAGAGTTTTCTCTAAGATTGACTTAAGGTCTGGTTATTATCAGTTGAAGGTTAAATCTGAAGATATCCCAAAGACTGCCTTTCGCACAAGGTATGGGCATTATGAGTTTTTGGTTATGTCTTTTGGTTTGACAAATGCACCAGCAGCATTCATGGACCTTATGAATAGGGTGTTTCACGAGTATTTGGACAAGTTTGTTATTGTATTCATAGACGACATTCTGATCTATTCTAGAACTAAGGAGGATCATGCTAGGCACTTGAATTTGGTGTTAGGAGTACTTAAGCAGCACCAGCTTTATGCTAAGTTCTCCAAGTGTGAGTTTTGGTTGGATAGAGTTCACTTTCTGGGTCATGTGATCTCTGGAGATGGAATATCGGTCGATCCAGCCAAGGTTCAAGCAGTTCAGGAATGGCCCCAACCGAAGAATGCTACTGATATTAGAAGTTTTCTTGGATTAGCAGGGTATTATAGAAAGTTCATTGAAGGATTTTCAAAGATTGCTACACCTCTACTAAGTTAACAAGGAAAAATGTGAAGTACTTATGGACCGATGAATGTGAGCATAGTTTCCAAGCCTTGAAACAGAAACTGACCAATACTCCAATCCTGACCCTTCCTGCTGAGAATGGTAAATTTAGTATTTATTGTGATGCATCCAAGATTGGTCTTGGCTGTGTCTTGATGCAAGAAGGAAAAGTGATAGCCTATGCTTCCAGACAGTTGAAAACTCATGAGAAGAATTACCCTACACATGACTTAGAATTAGCTGCTGTGGTATTTGCACTTAAAATTTGGAGACATTATTTGTATGGACAATCTTGTGAAATATTTTCCGACCATAAGAGCCTGAAGTACATTTTCACACAGAAGGAACTAAACATGAGGCAACGTAGATGGTTGGAATTTGTAAAAGACTATGACCTTGAGATTAAGTACCACCCTGGTAAGGCAAATGTTGTGGCAGATGCCTTGAGTAGAGTAACAACATCAACCCACCTATGAATTTCAGTATGCCATTAACTCTAGAGTCAGAATTCCAAAAGTTTAATCTAGAAGCAGTAACTGATGTGACAGCCATACTTTCAGCCATAACTTTAAAGCCTACCATTCTAGAGAAAATAAAGGAAGCTCAGATAACTGATGACGAGTGTAGCAAGTACAAGTCAAACATGAATTCTACGGACAAGTCAGATTTTACCCATTCTACCGATGGGGTCCTTAAGTTTAGAAATAGATGGTTTGTTCCAGCTGATACCGAACTTAGAAAGGAAATTCTTTCTGAGGCACACTCTTCCAGGTTCTCTGTCCACCCTGGAAGTACCAAGATGTACAGAGATCTCAAGCAGCATTTTTGGTGGCCAGGTATGAAAAGATGTGTGGCGAAGCATGTGGAGTCATGTTTGGTCTGCCAACAGATTAAGGCTGAACATCAAAGACCTGCAGGAACATTACAACCCCTACCGTTTCCGGAATGGAAGTGGGATCAAGTGGCAATGGATTTTGTTACAGGATTGCCTAGAACAACAAAAGGACATGATGCAATTTGGGTAATAGTTGACCGTTTGACCAAATCCACCCATTTCCTGCCGATAAAGATAACATATTCGATGGATCAACTTGCTGAGTTGTATGTGCAAGAGATCATTAGATTACATGGAGTTCCAAGCACTATAGTTTCAGACCGAGACTCTAGATTTACATCTAAGTTTTGGAAAAGTTTGCATAAGGCTATGGGAACGCAACTTAACTTCAGCACAGCCTTTCACCCTCAAACAGATGGACAATCCGAGAGGACTATTCAGACCTTAGAGGATATGCTCCGAGCGTGCATATTAGATTTTCAAGGATCTTGGAGTAAGTATTTACCATTGGTAGAGTTCTCTTACAACAACAGTTTTCAGGCGACAATAGGAATGGCACCGTATGAGGCATTATATGGACGAAAATGCAGATCACCGTTGTACTGGGATGAAGTTGGTGAAGCACAACTACTAGGTCCTGATATCGTGCAGCAAACAGTGGAGAAGATTGCCCTCATCCGACAGAAAATTTTGACAGCTCAAAGCCGACAGAAAAGCTATGTAGACAAGAGGAGAAGAGAACTGGAATTTGAAGTAGAGGATGAAGTTTTTCTTAAGATATCACCATTCAAAGGAGTTGTGAGGTTTGGAAAGAGGGGCAAACTAAATCCTAGATTTATTGGACCGTTCCCAATTCTGAAGAAGATCGGGGGAAAACAGCTTATCAGTTACAGCTACCAGCCTCTATGGGAGGAATACATAACGTGTTTCATGTCTCTATGTTAAAGAAGTGTGTGCGGGATCCAGCTCAAGTTGTCGAACAGCAAAGCATTGAAATTCAACCTACACTTACCTATGAAGAAAAGCCAGTAAAGATTTTAGATTTTGCAGTAAAGGTATTACGCAACAAGGAGGTACCATTGGTAAAGTCTTGTGGCACAATCAGAATACAGAGGAAGCAACATGGGAACGCCAGCAAGACATGATGGACCAGCATCCAAGATTGTTCAGGTACTGAATTTTGAGGACAAAATTCTTTTAAGGAGGGTAGATTGTAACACCCGGTTTATTAGAATTAAAATAACCAATTAATCTTCTAAGTGTGAATTTTATAGAATGAAATAGGGAGAAATAGCAATTAGGTTAATGAGTAACTAAGTGAGGGCATAAGGGTAATTGTCAATTTATATTGTGGATAACGTATTTAAGGAAAGAGTAAATGAGGTATAGCCGTCATGCTCATTTCACTCTCGATTTTTCAGCTCAAGCAGCCGAGCTCTCTAGGCGATTCTCCTCGCTCGGTTCTCCTTCGACTTAGGTAAGTTTCTTTTCCTTATTTCTCTTGTGGTATAGTGGTGAAATGCCTGGAGGATTGCAATGTGAGGATTTTGAGGATGCTGAGATTGAGTGTAGATTCGGGTTTTAGCGATAAGTAGGAATGCTCGGGTAGTAGAGTTTCTAACTAGATTTCTCGAACCGCTGTTTGATATTTTGAAAGGTTTAGTGAAGCCTTGATTTATATTCTGTATGAACTTAGGTGAACAGACCTCCGAAGTAGCTAGCAACCAGACAGATTTCCAGGAGCCAGGTAAGTAAAGTATTGCTTGTGCCTTCGGGCCTACATCACAAAACAGTAGGTTTATGTATGCTTGAATGTTTCTATTGTCCATGCATCATGTTTTGTTAAAAGTTACGAAAATGAATTTCATGTAAGAAATGGTAAGGTATGAACTGTATGCGACAGACAAGCTATTAAGGGAACTAATCCACCCCTTAACTTATGAAGGGATTTAGACATTGGGAGAATTGATCCCACTCCCAAGGGAACCATGGGATCAGATCAAGTGTTAAGGGAATTCATCCGCCCCTTAATTAAGTAGGAGGATGTAGACATTGGGAGAATTGATCCACTCCCAAGGGAACCATGGATCAGATCATGTTATGAACGAATGCGTATGCCACTGAGATGAGAAAAATAGAAACTGCATATTTAGGAGTATAAGTTCAGCATTTTACTTCATTCATATACTGCTTTACTTACTTAGCATTAGGCTAATAGATGAGTTTTGTGATGTAGGTGAAGAAGTGTTAGCAGGTGTGTCTCCTGATCGTGTTGAGGAATAGTGGACGTTGGAGGAGAGCATTCAGGCTTCGGCATGGTAACTGATGGGGCGGTTTAGCATGTTGTCTACAGATGTGGAGGTTTAGTGGATAATGATTTAATCGAGTATATGAAGTTTTTAGTAAATGAGATTACAGCTATTTGACTTTGTTTTCGAGAATTTCTGATTTTCATGTTTTTACTGAATTTGATCAATACAATGACTTGGAGTGTTATGAATGGATTTTTGGTAAAATGTTTTAAGTCTGTTAGATAGTCGAAGCTTTCTCGGGTTATAGACAGGTTGTTTAGTCCATTGGTAGGAATTGAATAATTTTTTTGTATCAGTGGATATGTGTAGAGGTTTATTGCGTTCTGTGGAAGGAAATCGTGTTGATGTCTATCGGAAGAAGGAAGTCTATCGGTAGATGTGGTGTGTCAGTCTGTCGGAAGATGGAAGTCTATCGGCAAATGCCTTAAGGAGTCATGTGAGAAGCACGTGTCGGCAAATGTAGTTTATTCGATCGGAAGGTGTAGAGTATTAAGTCGTCGAGTAGTGAATCGGAAGATGTAGGGTAATCTGTTTTGTCGTTTAGTGAATCGGAAGATGTAGAGTAATCTGTTTTGTCGTTTAGTGAATCGGAAGATGTAGAGTAATCTGTTTGTCGTTTAGTGAATCGGAAGATGTAGTGTATGTTTTAATTCTATCGGAAGGAGTCATATTGTTGTTATCGGAAGATGTCGTGTGTTTATCTATTGAGAGATGAAATTGCGCTGACTTCATCGGCAGATGAAGTTATGTTGACTTCATCGGCAGATGAAGTGGTGTATGAAGTTCTCACGACTTCATCGGCAGATGAAGTTGTGGGTGAAGTCGTGTAGACGTCATCGGCAGAAGCCTTTGGCTTTCTACTTCTGCTTCTTCTGTTGACTTTGTCGTCGGCAGATGAATTCGACTTTTGTAATTCCTTGAGTAGTCCATCACTTAAAACCTTAATTCTTTTGACCGGACACTTGAAATATTTCCATTAATCTTTCCAACACTATTTTCACCGCTAGTTTAATCCCATTGTAGTCTTAAATAATTTTTCCGCTGCAAAGTTTTCAAATGTTTTGAACGTTTAGTAAACGTCAAATTTTGTATGTCGAATGAAGTTTTAAATTTATTTGAAATTTCTTAGTCATGGCCAAGTAATGAGTAGCGAACCGGGTTCAGATAACTCGGGGCGTTACATTGTGTGTCTAAAACACTGGCCAAAAAGCACAAATACTCTCTGCAAGGGGAGGATCTACAACTAACAGAAGTCATTACAGTCATTTCCTTACTCTTCTTCAGGGCTTGGAAAGTATGGTTTAAACCACTAGGGGGTTGAAAACTAACAATTCCAGTTCTACAATCTATAGTGGCATAATGCTTAAACAACCAATCCATTCCTAGGATCACATCAAATCCCATTATGTCCATAACAATAAGATCAGCAGGCAAATTCATGTTCCCTACTAACACCACACTATCAGGCATCATTTGACTGGAGTGCATGTGCTCACCAGAAGGTAATGCTACATTATACACATGCTCAGAAGGAGTAAACTGTACATCTAACTTATCAGCAAATGCAGAGGCTATAAAAGAATTAGTTGCACTCGAATCTATCAAAGTAAAAGCAGGTACAGAGTTAATCAATACAGTACCTGACACTACAGCAGGCTGGTCCTCATCACCTGACTCCATCATGGAGAATATTCTTGGCTTAATCCTGGCAGGGCCACCCTTCAAAGCTGGGCAGTCTCTGTTGACATGGCCAACCTTGTTGCAATGGAAGCATCGAACGATCCGGGGCTTTGGGCAATCCTTGTACAAGTGTCCAACCTCTTCGCAGTTGAAGCACTTACCCGATCCAAATCTACACTCGCCTGAGTGATTCTTCGAACACTTTGGGCACTGAGGAAACGTCTTGGTATCTGGTGCCTTCTTTCCTACCCCTTGGCTGTGCTGGCCTTCATTGGACCTCTTCACTCCTCTCTGCGGCGGTGGTTGAACAAACTTTCTCGGGGTTTCCTTTAGTCAAGCACATTTCAATTCAGCTTCTTCCACCTCCAATGCTGTGGACACAACATCACTGAAGGGCAAACCTTTATAACCAGAAAACTTGACCCCTCTGTACATTTCTGGTTTCAGTCCATTCATGAATTGAAACATCTTATCTTCATTTCGGTGAATAAAGTGTCCAGCAAATCTGGACAGGGACTCAAATTGTCTAATGTACTCAGCCACAGACCCTGTCTGCTTCAAGTTCAAAAACTCTACCTTCTTTGCTGCCTGGACTGTGCTATTAAAATATTTCTCATAGAAGATGTCCTTAAACTGTGACCAAGTCATAGTCAGAATGTCAGTGGTGGTCTCAATTGTCTCCCATCAAAGCTGGGCGTCTCCAGCAAAATGAAAGGTCGCCAGGGTGACCTTGTCCCCTTCTCCGACGTTGGCACACTGGAGCATGCTTTCAATCTTCCTCAACCACTCTTCAGCAACAATCGGGTTAGATGATTTTCCATCAAACGTGGGCGGCTGAAGCTTTCGGAATCGGTCTCCTGAATGCTCATTGCTAGAACCTGAGTTGGCACTCCCTTGTACCTCTCGGTTCAGTAACACCCCCAACTGATCGGACTGCTGACGCATTAAGTCTGTTTGCTGACGTACCAAGTCTGTTAATTGCCTAATAACACTAGGTTCTTCCTCACTCCTCAAGTTTGGCATTTCTCTCAGTATCCTAGGTCTTCCTGGGCGTCTGGCCATTAAACTCACTTCCTGTACAAGCTTAACTATATTCATAAATATCTAATTACTGAGGTTAACATAAACACTTACAGTTGTTGGAGCACTTCCATGCGACGATTGGCACTGATGAGTAATCTTTTGAACGGTTTAACTGAATGTCTCTGATACCATACTGTAACGCCCCGAGTTATCTGAACCCGGTTCGTCACACCATGCCCGTACATGACTAAAAATT
Organism: Begonia masoniana; assembly: GCA_022432975.1. Lineage (NCBI taxonomy): Eukaryota > Viridiplantae > Streptophyta > Magnoliopsida > Cucurbitales > Begoniaceae > Begonia > Begonia masoniana. The sequence continues at coordinate 35,037,503 of CM039507.1, read as the reverse complement.
TCAACCGTATTATTTTTTTTTAAAAAAAAAACTTGCAGTGGAAATCATTTAAGTAAAATAGAGTTAAACAAAACTATTGTACAATGCTTGAATACTCAGTTAGAATTTTGGGGACTAATCGGCAAAAAGGAATGAAGGTTTAAATCGCAGAACACTTCATAAGTTTCAAAGTCAAACGCATCGCCCGCTGAACAAAGTCAACAAAATGGGGCTGAAGCAGAAAATGGAAGACATCATCCGGTGGCAAAACGACAAAAGACTTTCTACATCATCCGGTGGATTTACACATGACATCCACCAGTCACTAAACGTCAAAATGCACTTTACATCTTCCGATGACGTCAGCCAGATGATTTCCTTCATCCGATCGACTTTGTTCTACATCCACCGGTGACTAAATGACAAAATACTCTCTACACGTTCCGATGACGTCAGCACGCATCCGCCGATGAGTTTACTGAGACATCATCCGATAGACTTAAACCTACACCTTCCGATGACGTCAGCACGCATCTGCCGATGAGTTTACTGAGACATCATCCGATAGACTTAAACCTACACCTTCCGATTGAGTAAACTGCACACGCCGATCACTAAACGACAAATTTCGTTCTATATCATCCGATGGCTTCCACTGAAGACATCTTCTGATAGACAACAGAACAACAACTCAACCTACAGAAAAGAATTTACTCACTTCACTAAAACCATTCAAAAACATTTCAAACCATTACATTACTAAAATTCCAGCGAGTGCCAACATTAAATCCCAACAGAACACTATTATCAGAAAAGGAAATTAAAAAAAAACGTATTCAAAACATCGAAATCACTACTGTCACGAAAACTCAACAAATTTAAATTGAAACAATGTCAACTAAACTTTCAGATTACAGGCACCAGTTAACCCGCCTCATCAGTTTACCAGGCCAAAACATGAATGTGCTCCTCCAACCAGCCTATCCCTCAGTGAACTCAGAGAATTCACCTGCAGTATCTTCAACACCTACAATACAAAACTCATCTATTAGCCTAATGCTAAGTAAGTAAAGCAGTAATGAAATGCATTGCTGAAACATAAATTCCTAAACATGCAATTTCTACTTTCTTATCTCAGTTGCATACACATACGTTCATAAACTGATCTGATCCCTTGGTTCCCTTGGGAGTGGGATCAATTCTCCCAATGTCATACATCCTCTACTCGATTAAGGGGCGGATGAATTCCCTTAATAGCTGATCTGATCCCATGGTTCCCTTGGGAGTGGGATCAATTCTCCCAATGTCATACATCCTCTACTCGATTAAGGGGCGGATGAAATCCCTTAATAGCTTGTCTGTCACATTTAGTTCATACCTCACCATTCTTACATGGAAATTCATTTTCGTAATCTTTCAAAAATATGATGCATGACATACAAAATCATTCACAAAATGCATAACCCTACTATTTTGTGATGTAGGCCCGAAGGCACATGCATACTTTACTTACCTGGCTCTCCTGGAAATGCTCGGTTACAACTGCTCCAGTAACGCCCCGAGTTTTCTGAACCTGGTTCGCTACTCAATGCTCGAACATGACTAAGAAATTTTTTTTGATTAATTTAAATCTTCACTCGACAGTCAAAATTTGACATTTTTCTAAAAACTCAAAACATTTAAAAATTTGCAGCGGAAATCATTTGAACAACAATGGAGTTAAAAAAAACTGTGAAATAAATATTGTTGAAATAATCGCTGGGAATGTTAAGAAACAGTAGGCAAATGGGAGATAAAAATTTAAACCATGGAATACTTGAGGGGTCGCAGAAGTCAAACGCATCTGCCGATGGACAAAGTCAACGGAAGTAAGAGGCTTCTACCGATGACGTCAGCTGGATAATTCAGTTATCCAATATCTACCGTTCACAAAACGACAAGTCTTGCGCCTCAGATCTACCGATACGTGCTTCTCACGTGGTCATTTAAAACATCTACCGATAGAGAATATCTACCGATGGACACGTGCACCTCACATGACTCCTTAAAACATCTACCGATAGAGGATGTCTACCGGTGGACACGTGCACCTCACATGACTCCTTAAAACATCTACCGATAGAGAATGTCTACCGGTGGACACGTGCACCTCACATGACTCCTTAAAACATCTACCGATAGAGAATATCTACCGGTAGCTTAAGAGCTCTACATTATCCGATGGGTAAATTACTCGACTCCTGCCGATGGACTAAACAACATAGCAGTAAACTTTACTGTAAACCGAGAAAGTTCCGACTATCAGAAGGATTTAAGCATTTTTCCAAAACCATTCCGAGACAATTTAAATTATTGCATTACTCAAATTCAGTAAAAACAGCATTTTAAAATCCAACAGAACACTAATGTCAGGAATTCTCAAAACTAATTCAAAAGGTTGCAACTACTACTGTCATGAAAACTCAATGTACTCAGATTGAATCATTATCAACTAGACCTTCACAACAACTAACATCAGTTAACCCGCCTCAACAGTTTACCAGATCGGAGCATGAATGTACCCCTCCAACCACATCTACTCATCTGTGCACACAGGAAATTCACCTGCAGTAACCTCTTCACCTACATCACAAAACTCATCTATTAGCCTAATGCTAAGTAAGCAAAGCAAGGAATGAAGTATGTACTGAAATGTAAATCCTAAATATGCAGTTTCTACTTTCATTCCTTAGTTATGTTGCATTCGTTCACTGGTCTGATGATTCCTGATACAATGGGAGATGGATCAGTTTTTCCAAGGTATGTATCCATATATTCAATTAAGGGGCGGATTAGTTCACTTAACAGCTGATTTGATCCCTGATACAATGGGAGATGGATCAATTTTCCCAAGGTATGTATCCATATGTTCGATTAAGGGGCGGATTAATTCCCTTAAAAGTATACTGTTGCAATCTGTTCACGTCTCACCATGCTACTTCATGTAAATTCATTTTCGTTTTCCTTCAAAATATGATGCATGGCGACTGAAAAGAAACATACATTCATGCATACACAAATCCTACTGTTTTGTGATGTAGGCCCGAAGGCACATGCAAACTCTACTTACCTGGTCTCCTGGAAAAACTTGGTTGCAAGCTACTTCGGGTATTATTCGAACCTAAAACCATAGACAGAGCATACATTAAATTTCCTCTAATCTTCATTCTAAACCACTAGAAATCTAAGGGAAACTATTTTGGAAACTCTAGTCATTGTGCATTCCCGATTTCAACTTAAACCGAGACCACCACTCGCTTACCGCCTTCTCAAAACCTCACTTATCATCCCTCCTACCAACGATAGATACAATGTAGCAAGAAATAGAAGCAAAACTCACCAAGTTCGGAGGAAATCGCTGGAGAAAGTCGAAGGGGCGTTCTGCTAAGCTGAGGAGCTGAGAATGGAGAGGAAATGAAATAAAACAGTGGCGGCTACTTCAATAACATTTCCCTTAAATGCGTTAACCTTTATTACTATCAGATTACCATACTGCCCTCCCTTAGTCATACATTAACCTAGCCATTAATCCTCCATAAAAATAATGTCTCACAATTTGATTAAATAATTAGATTGTGATTAAACCGGGTGCTACATTCTACCCTCCTTAAAAGAATTTTGTCCTCAAAATTCAGTACCTGAACAACTCAGGATGTTGGTCCATCATGTCTTGCTGGCGCTCTCAAGTTGTCTCCTCTATGTTCTGGTTGTGCCATAAGACTTTCACTAATGGAACTTCTTTGTTGTGTAATACCTTCACTGCATAGTCCAAGATCATTACTGGTTTCTTCTCATATGCAAGAGTAGGAAGAACCCCAATGTCCTGCTGTTCCACAATCTGATATGGATCTCTTACACACTTCTTTAACATAGAAACATGGAACACGTTGTGGATTCCTTCCATATAAGCCGGTAACTGCAACAGATAGGCTGCACTCCCAACCCTTTTCAAAATTAAGAATGGTCCAATAAACCTGGGGTTCAACTTTCCTCTCTTCCCGAATCTCACAACTCCTTTGAATGGTGACACCTTAAGAAAAACTTCATCACCTACTTCAAACTCTAATTCTCTTCGTCTTTTATCAGCATAACTCTTCTGGCGGCTTTGAGCTGTCAGAATTCTCTGTCGGATGAGGGCAACCTTCTCCACAGTCTGCTGCACAATGTCAGGACCAAGCAACTATGCTTCACCAACTTCATCCTAGTACAAAGGAGATCTGCATTTTCGTCCATATAATGCTTCGTATGGAGCCATGCCTATTGTTGCTTGAAAACTGTTATTGTAAGAGAACTCAACCAATGGTAAATATTTACTATAAGATCCTTGAAAATCCAATATGCATGCTCGGAGCATATGTTCTAAGGTCTGAATGGTTCTCTCGGATTGTCCATCTGTTTGAGGGTGGAAAGCTGTGCTAAAATTAAGCTGTGTTCTCATAGCCTTGTGCAAACTTTTCCAAAACTTAGATGTAAATCTGGAGTCTCGATCTGAAACTATGGTGCTTGGAACTCCATGCAGTCTAACAACTTCATGCACATACAACTCGGCCAGTTGATCTATCGAATATGTTATCTTCATTAGCAGAAAGTGAGCAGATTTGGTTAAACGATCAACTATTACCCAGATTGCATCATGTCCCTTTGCTGTTCTAGGTAATCCTATAACAAAATCCATAGTTATTTGTTCCCATTTCCATTCAGGAACTGGTAAGGGTTGCAATGTTCCTGAGGGTCTCTGATGCTCGGCTTTAATTTGTTGACAACACAAACATGACCCTACATATTCTGCCACGCTTCATTTCATACTAGGCCACCAGTAGTGTTGCTTAAGGTCTCTGTACATCTTTGTACTTCCAGGGTGAACAGAGAATGTAATATCCGGCTTGTACGGATTTTTGGATTTAATATATTATATTGATATATTATATTATTAGATGGCATTTTTGTAAATATGTCAAATAAGGTCCATTTCACGAAAAGAAAGCGTCATTATGACCCTAACGAATAATAAGAATTTTAAGGAAATTATGAGAATTTTCGGAGTTTAAACGTTATATTCCGAGTAATTACGTCTTTCGTAAAGTAATTGACGTTTTAGTAAAAATAGTAAACGAGGTCCGAATTGCGAACAGACAGTTTTGAATAAACCCTATCCGTGAATTGGACTTATTGGTGAAGTATGGAAGTTTGGGGAAATCAAATCGATAGACGATTAATGAAACGAAAGACGAAACAAGTACTAAGGGCAAAAATGTAATTTATTAAATTAAATTATAAATAACAAAAAATAAACCTAAAATCTAATATTCATCACATTTTCATTTCACCTCTGCCGCGCCAAAACCAGAGAAGAAGAAGACCTCTGCCTGCGACGAAATCCGGCGATCCGACCTCCGTTTCTCCTCCGTCCTTCGCGTTTCTTCCTTCTCTCGCTACCCTAGGTATGTGTCTATAATCTTAGAGCCTTTATTTCAAGTTTTACGATGTTTTAGAAAGTTAGGGTTTCGATTTAAATCCTTTAAAAATGCGAATTAGGGCTCGTAATTAATAGGTTAGCCGTGATTAGGTATATATTGAACGTATTGGACGTTATGGGACGAAGTTAAATCAATTTGTGAAAATGTTATAAATTGGTTAATTTTCGGGTTTTAGGGCAAAACTCATTAATTTGGATTACGGACTATCGAGCATTAATTGTTGGTTTCTATGCTTCGATTAGTTAAGTTAAGATTTTAGGAAAATTCTTTAGTTAAGGTTTTGTTAAATTGGACGTTTAGGAGTTTAAACTAATTTTAACGAAAACTGTTGTAAATTGGCTTAGGTGAACAAAGCTCCCTGACGGCTCTCGATTTGCTAAGGACTTCAGGTAAGTCTCCGCGACTTGTTTGGCCGATTGGCCTACACCATAGGATCTTTTGTTGTTCGAGGAAATTGGAGAATTGTTTGTTTAAATGCTTTGGTTGGGTAGTTAGGACTAGTTCTTTTGTAGGTTATGCCTGAGTGTCTTGATGGTACGTATGATGATTGATAGGTTATGTTTATATCTGTTCATGCATCATAGTTTTAAAAAAAAAAAACGTCATGAAAATGAATTTACGCATAGTTTTCATGAAAAAGAAATGCACGTAAAGGCAAGTAAAGTATCATGTAAACAACCCTCTGTATGTGGTTATCGGGGTGAGGTTCAGACCCGGCGTTCCGTGGTGAGCGGGTTTTCCTCCCTTCAGATGGTGTGGGCTGTCTAACCGCTTGATGGGCCCTAACCATCTGCCGAGTGAATAGACTTCGGTAACCAAAAGAATGTCATGGTGAGAATGAATGAATGAAAGAATGAATGAATGAATGAAATGCATGAGTGACGGTGTTATAAAAACTGCATAAACATGTTCATGCATAAGCATTCACGTAGACTTACTGAGCCTTAAGCTCACGACTTATATTTATGGTGTAGGTGACCTCTACACAGGTGAGGATGAGATCCCTCCACCCGAGGCATGAACGGTTGAAGAAAGATGGCCCGTGGGAGTGCGCTGAGCAGTCGAGGCGTGTTTTGACCCGTGGGGATGTATGTATAGTTTTTGGGATTTCTGTGACGTATGGGTTGATGTTAAATTGTTAGAACTATTTTAGGTTGTTTGAGACTGATTAGTTGATAGGTCACTGTTTTGATAAATAACTGTTTTGATAGATAACTATTTTCAGGTTTTATAACGTTTTGGAAAAGTTTAATTTTAAATATATCCATGCAATTTGTTTTCATAAAATGGTTTATAATGTGATACTCAGGGAGGCAATGAAATGGAATAAAAAGGGGCAGTGAAATGAATGAAAAAGAGGAGAGAAGAGGTATGTTTTGCTCTCTGGAAACTTGAATTCCAGAGAGCAAAATGTTTGAAATCAGAGAAGGCAGGGAGCAGGGGTGCGGCGCCCGAGCGCTGCATGAAGCAGCGATCGCGCGCTGCCATCATGCAGCACCTGATCGCTGCATTATGCAGCGATCGTGCGCTGCATATTGGCAGCGCAGCAGCGATCGTGCGCTGCTCACGCAGCGCCTGATCGCTGCGGTTCTTCCACGGGCAGGATTTACAATCCTGCCCTCCCATTATTTTATTTAATAAATTGTTATAAAAATAGTTTTAATTAAATAGTTTTAATTGTTTTAAATGTTTGATTAAATAGATTTCAAATTATTTTCCGCATAAACACTAGGTATAAAATAAAATGAAAAATAATTAGGAAAAATTGGGTACCGTAATAGGGTCGTTACAGAGAACCTGGAAGAGTGTGCTTCAGAAAGAATCTCATCACGGAGTTCCTTAATGGCTGGAACAAACCACCTATTTCTAAACTTGAGGATCCCATTAGCAGAATAGTTAAAATCTGATTGGTCCATAGAATTCATGCTTGACTTGTACTTGTTACACTCATCATCATTCGTCTGAGCTTCCTTTATTTTCTCTGGTAGGCTTTAAGGTTATGGTTGATAGTATAGCTGATACACTGGTTACTGCTTCTAGGTTAAATTTTTGGAATTCTGACTCTAAAGCTAATGGCATACTGAAAATCATAGATGGGGTTGATGTTGTTACTCTACTCAAAGCATCAGCCACGACATTTGCTTTGCCGGGATGGTATTTAATCTCAAAATCATAGTCTTTTACAAATTCCAACCATCGACGTTTCCTCATGTTTAGTTCCTTCTGTGTGAAGATATACTTCAGGCTCTTATGATCTGAAAATATCTCACAAGATTGTCCATACAAGTAATGCCTCCAAATCTTAAGTGCAAATATAACTGCAGCTAATTCTAAGTCATGGGTAGGGTAGTTCTTCTCATGTGTTTTCAACTGCCTAGAGGCATAAGCTATTACTTTACCATTCTGCATTAACACACAACCAAGACCAATTTTGGAAGCATCACAATAAATACTAAATTTACCATCTTCAGCTGGAAGGGTTAAAATTGGAGCATTGGTTAGTTTCTGCTTCAAGGTCATGAAACTATGTTTACATTCATTAGTCCATATATACTTCACATTTTTCCTGGTTAACTTAGTAAGGGGTGTAGCGATCTTTGAAAATCCTCCGATGAACTTTCTATAATATCCTGCTAGACCAAGAAAACTCCTGATATCTGTAGCATTCTTCGGTTGAGGCCATTCCTTAACCGCTCGAACTTTGGCTGGATCGACAGATATTCCATCTCCAGAGATCACGTGGCCAAGAAAGTGAACTCTGTCCAACCAAAACTCACACTTGGAAAACTTAGCATAAAGCTGGTGCTGTCTAAGTACTCCTAACACCAAACTCAAATGCCTTGCATGCTCATCCTTAGTTCTAGAATAGATCAGAATGTCGTCTATGAATACTATGACAAACTTGTCCAAATACTCGTGAAACACCCTATTCATGAGATCCATGAAGGCTGCTGGTGCATTTGTCAAACCAAAAGACATAATCAAAAACTCATAATGTCCATACCTTGTGCGAAAGGCAGTCTTTGGGATATCTTCAGATTTTACCTTCAGCTGGTAATAACCGGACCTAAGGTCAATCTTAGAGAAAACTCTTGCACCCCTAAGCTGGTCAAATAAGTCATCAATTCTCGGCAAAGGGTATTTGTTTTTGACAGTTAACTTATTCAATTCTCTATAATCAATGCACATACGCATTGATCCATCTTTCTTCTTGACAAAAAGGACAGGTGCACCCCACGGTGAAAAGCTTGGGCGCATGAACCCTTTCTCCAATAGATCCTCCAATTGTTTCTTTAATTCCTTAAGTTCAGTTGGAGCTAATCTATATGGATTTTTAGACACAGGCTCGGCTCCGGGGTAAATATCTACAACAAATTCAATTTCCCTATCTGGCAGTAAACCGAGAAGGTCATCTAAAAATACTTCGGGGAAGTCTTGGACGATTAAGACATTCTGAGGATTTGCTTTTTCCACAAGCTGTGTGTCTAGAACGCTAGCTAAGAAGCACAAATACTCTCCACACGGGGAAGGTCTAGTGCTAATAGTAGTCATCACAGACATTTCCTTACTCTTCTTTGAAGCTTGAAAGGTATGTTTTAACTTACCAGGGGGTTGAAAGCTAACTACTCCAGTTCTACAATCAATTGTGGCGTGATGTTTAAACAACCAGTCCATTCCTAGGATTACATCAAATCCTATTATATCCATGATTATAAGATCAGTAGGTAGACTTACATTCCCTACTAACACATTACTGTTAAGCATCACCTGGTTAGAGTGCATGCACTCACCAGAAGGTAATGCTACGTTAAACATATGTTCAGAAGAAGCAAACCGTACATCTAGCTTATCAGCAAAAGTAGAGGCTATAAAAGAATGTGTTGCACCCGAATCTATCAAAGTAAAAGCAGGTACATAGTTGATCAATATAGTACCTGACACCACTGCAGGCTAGTCCTCTTCTCTTGACTCTACCATGGAAAATATTCTCGGATTTATCCTAGCAGAGCCACTCTTCGACGTTGGGCAGTCTCTAACAATGTGTCTCGGCTTGTTACAGTTGAAGCATCGAAGGACTCTGGGCTTAGTGCAGTCTTTGAATGAGTGTCCAACCTCCTCATAGTTGAAACACCTTCCAGAAGTCCACCTACATTCCCCCGGGTGATTCTTCAAACATGTTGGACATTGGGGAAATTTCTTGACATTCTACACTTTCCTTCCTGCTCCCTGGCTATTTTGGCCTTCACTTGGCCTTTTCGTTCCCCTTTGTTGGTGTGGCTGGTTAAACCTTTGCGGGGCCTCCTTTGGTCCAGCACATTTCCCTTCAGCCTCTTCCCCTTCAAGAGCAGTGGACACCACCTCACTTAATGTCAAACCTTTAATTCCGCAAAATTTAACTCCTCGGTAAATTTCTGGCTTCAGCCCATGCACAAATTTGAACACCTTATCCTCGTCCTTGTGAACAAAGTGTCCAGCAAATCTGGACAGGGACTCAAACTGCCTACTATACTCGGCCACGGACCCTGTCTGCTTCAAGTTCAGGAACTCCAACTTCTTCGCGTTCTGGACAGTACTGTTAAAATATTTCCCATAGAAAATGTCCTTGAATTGTGACCAAGGCATCGTCAAAACATCTGTGGTGGTCTCTATTGTTTCCCACCAGAGTTGAGCTTCACCAGCTAAATGAAAGGTTGCCAACGTGACTTTTTCTCCTTCTCCAATGTTGGCACACCTAAACATACTTTCAATCTTTCTAAGCCATCCTTCAGCAATAGCTGGATCAGTTGACTGTCCATCAAACGTGGGTGGTCTTAGCCTCCTGAACTTATCTCCAGAATGATCACCACTAGAACCCGAGTTGGCAATTCCTTGTGCTTCTCGGTTCAACAACACACCTAACTGATCAGACTGTTGACGCACTATATCAGTCTGTTGGCGCATCAATTCTGTCAGCTGTCTGATTACACTAGAGTCCTCCTCACGTCTCGGACTCGGTATCTCTCTTGGTATCCTCGGTCTTCCTGGTCGTCTAGCCATTTTGCTAACTTCCTGAATAAAGTTAAATATGTTCATAAATACCTAATAGCTAAGGTTAACGTAAACACTTACAGTTGTTGGAGCACTTCCATGCAACGATTGGCACTGATGAGTAATCTTTTGAACAGTTTAACTGAATGTCTCTGACATCATACTGTAACGCCCCGAGTTTTCTGAACCCGGTTCGCTACTCAATGCTCGAACATGACTAAGAAATTTTTTTTTGATTAATTTAAATCTTCACTCGACAGTCAAAATTTGACATTTTTCTAAAAACTCAAAACATTTAAAAATTTGCAGCGGAAATCATTTGAACAACAATGGAGTTAAACAAAACTGTGAAATAAACATTGTTGAAATAATCGCTGGGAATGTTAAGAAACAGTAGGCAAATGGGAGATAAAAATTTAAACCATGGAATACTTGAGTGGTCGCAGAAGTCAAACGCATCTGCCGATGGACAAAGTCAACGGAAGAAGCAGAAACAGGAAGTAGGAGGCTTCTACCGATGACGTCAGCTGGATAATTCAGTTATCCAACATCTACCGTTCACAAAACGACAAGTCTAGTGCCTCGGATCTACCGATACGTGCTTCTCAAGTGGGCATTTAAAACATCTACCAATAGAGAATATCTACCGATGGACACGTGCACCTCACATGACTCCTTAAAACATCTACCGATAGAGAATGTCTACCGGTGGACACGTACACCTCACATGACTCCTTAAAACATTTACCGATAGAGAATGTCTACCGGTGGACACGTGCATCTCACATGACTCCTTAAAACATCTACCGATAGAGAATATCTACCGGTAGCTTAAGAGCTCTACATTATCCGATAGGTAAATTACTCGACTCCTGCCGATGGACTAAACAACATGGTAGTAAACTTTACTGTAAACCGAGAAAGTTCCGACTATCAGAAGGACTTAAGCATTTTACCAAATCCAACAGAACACTAATGTCAGGAATTCTCAAAACTAATTCAAAAGGTTGCAACCACTACTGTCATGAAAACTCAATGTACTCAGATTGAATCATTATCAACTAGACCTTCACAACAGCTGACATCAGTTAACCTGCCTCATCAGTTTACCAGACCGGAGCATGAATGTACCCCTCCAACCACATCTACTCATCTGTGCACACAGGAAATTCACCTGCAGTAACCTCTTCACCTACATCACAAAACTCATCTATTAGCTTAATGCTAAGTAAGCAAAGCAAGGAATGAAGTATGTACTGAAACGTAAATCCTAAATATGCAGTTTCTACTTTCATTCCTCAGTTATGTTGCATTCGTTCACTGGTCTGATGATCCCTGATACAATGGGAGATGGATCAGTTTTCCCAAGGTATGTATCCATATATTCAATTAAGGGGCGGATTAGTTCACTTAACAGCTGATTTGATCCCTGATACAATGGGAGATGGATCAATTTTCCCAAGGTATGTATCCATATGTTCGATTAAGGGGCGGATTAATTCCCTTAAAAGTATACTGTTGCAATCTGTTCACGTCTCACCATGCTACTTCATGTAAATTCATTTTCGTTTTCCTTCAAAATATGATGCATGGCGACTGAAAAGAAACATACATTCATGCATACACAAATCCTACTGTTTTATAATGTAGGCCCGAAGGCACATGCAAACTCTACTTACCTGGTCTCCTGGAAAAACTTGGTTGCAAGCTACTTCGGGTATTACTCGAACCTAAAACCATAGACAGAGCATACATTAAATTTCCTCTAATCTTCATTCTAAACCACTAGAAATCTAAGGGAAACTGTTTTGGAAACTCTAGTCATTGTGCATTCCCGATTTCAACTTAAATCGAGACCACCACTCGCTTACCGCCTTCTCAAAACCTCATTTATCATCCCTCCTACCAACGATAGATACAATGTAGCAAGAAATTGAAGCAAAACTTACCAAGTTCGGAGGAAATCGCTTGAGAAAGTCGAAGGGGGGTCTCCTATGGCGTTCTGCTAAGCTGAGGAGCTGAGAATGGAGAGGAAATGAAATAAAATAGTAGCGGCTGCTTCAATAACATTTCCCTTAAATGCGTTAACCTTTATTACTATCAGATTACCATACTGCCCTCCCTTAGTCATACATTAACCTAGTCATTAATCCTCCTTAAAAATAATGTCTCACAATTTGATTAAATAATTAGATTGTGATTAAACTGGGTGCTACAGCTCCAAAACTCGCTCACCTAAGTTTATGACAGTACATTAATCCAACTCTTACTAAACCTTACCAAAATCAATAATATGTTTGAGGAAATCGATTTGAAACCCTGCTACCCGTGCATTCCCATTTATCACCCAAAAACCTGAACCCACCCTCAATCACAGAAACCTCCAAACCTTCACATTGTATTCTCTCAGTAAACTAATCGCTAAAATGCAAGAAAACAAGACTTACCTAGGTTGAAGGAGAATCGGGCGAGGAAAATCGCCTAGAGAGCTGGGCTGCTTGAGCTAAAAACCTGAAGAGGAAAATGTGAAATGGTGGCGGTTACAGTTCATTAAACCCAATCCCTCTTCCCTTAAATACGTTATCCACTTTTAAAACTTTCGATTTACATAAATACCCTTACTTAGTCACCCATTAACCTAATCAATAATTCTCCCAATTCTTCCATAAAAGTACGTCATAAATAATAAATTAAATTTTTGGTTCAAAGGAACCGGGTGCTACACCACTTATCTAGAATACTCTTACTCAACTTATCCAGCATACGAAATCACCAAATACTAGTAAAGAGGGAAACTAAAATACTAACATCCCTAAGTGAAGAAAGTCCACAGTATAGGGCGACACATCACCCTTAACTATGACTATATACAACAAATACAATTAGTTACGCATTCCCATCATTTCTACAAACAAACATCTAAAATAAACTATCAAAATATAAAGCCCCACATTCCCCCGAAGACCATGGTCGAGGCGCCCCAACAACTGCCTGCACCGGCATGCCCCGTGCGTCTCCGACTGCTCCCAAGTCCTGGCTCACTCGCTTAGCTCACCTGTAACCGCGTCGTTACCTACACCACAGAACACACACACACACACGAAAGCTTACGCTTAGCAAGTAATGAATAACACGAATGTAAACAAACACAATGCGCACACCGCCTCCTAACACATGCCAATGCTACTCACTCTGATATTTTCTTACTCCTCTCTAGTGCTTTTCTTACACGTTTCATGCTTACCACTCTTATTTTCATAGCTTCAACATTACATATGCCATTCACACAATATTCGCTTACCACTCTTATTTTCATAGCTTAAACATTACATATGTCATTCACACAATATTCAAACACCAAACAGCAACCAAGAATTTCATCACACAACACTCAAACACCAAATAATAACAACCCAGCAATTTATCAAACAATACTCAAACACTAACAATAACAACCCAGCAATTCATCAAACAATAAATCCTACCGTTCTGTGGTGTAGGCCCGAAGGCGACAAAACACACAATCCATTACTTACCTGGTGTCCTAGCTCGCTGTTGCGAAAAATCGTATACGCAAGTGCACGTGTCGCAAAAGTAATAAAGTGTGTAAAAGTATGAGTGTCGATCCCACGAGGAATAATTATGTTAAATATTGAATATCTAATTGTTAATTTAATTTGAAAAGAAATAATAATTGATTTTTAGATTTTTAAACTAAAATAATTCAAATAAAAATCAAGCAACAATTTAAATAAAAGACTTGAATATAAAAGATTAAGATTATATGACGAGAAAATCCAGGGTTCCGATTTCACTTAACTAATTCTATTTATTAAACCTAATTCAAGTAGTTAATTCTTATTCCTTCGTGTTGATGGCAATTTCACGAAAATATTTATTAATCTCTCTCGAGCAAAAACAAACTTATTCAATTAACGAATTATCACCTCTCGGTCTCTAATCCTGAGAATTAATTGAATACATTAAGATCAAGAAATTATAATACCACTCAAACGTCCTAACTATCTCTAGCCTAGGATCCTTTTTAAGGCAAAATATTCAGTGCACGGTTAAATTCTCCGCTCTCGCATCCCGAATTAACCCTAAAGTACTTAGTTTTGGTGATCAATCAACCCTAAGTATTAGGTTCAGAATAGATTACTCAACACAGATAAAGAACAGAAAATTAAATACTTGAATCAAGAAAAATAAACAATCATAGTAAAGCTACATCGAAACCCTAGAACAAACGTTTTAGTTCATGCTAGATAAAAAAAAAAAAAAAAAAAAAAAAAAAAAAAAAAAAAAAAAATACCCCTGAGATCTCATACGCCATTGTAGATGGGCGGAACATTAGTATACTCCAAGGGCACGCTTTGAGCCTCATGCAGAAGACGGGAAGCATATCACTTTTCAAATCGACCATCCTCATGTACTAAATAAGGGGCGGATTATCCATTAACAATTACATGCCTGCAGTCTCGTTTTGTTCATGCCATACGATACAATTCTTTTTACTACATGACAAAATTCATTTTTGTACTATTTTCCAAACTATAGTTATGATTTGATATACCAAAAACATACAAAAAACAAACATGTACATACCTATTGTTCTGTGCTGGTCGGCCCGAATGCACAACACCTACTCTTCTTATGGTTTCCTAGGAGAATACTTAGCCGTAAAGCTAGTCTGGGATTCGCTCGAACATAAAATACTAAATAACACATATCATTAATTTAACCTCCACCTAATTCCATTCATCAAACTCTCAAGAGGCAAAATAGTGATTCACTCAAAAACTCAAACAAAACCGAAAATTCTATTTTTGGTCAAAACCTCAATTTGGTGCAATCTATCCTATGCCTTATATGTTTTGGACGGATTCAAGGGGGGGGGGGGGGGGGGGGGGACTCTAGAGATTCCTTAGAATGCTACTTTCTAAAAGGTTGGGACTATGGAACCAAAAATTAACGCCGTTGCGCGTGGTCGTTTTTCACAAAAAAAACCATCTGCCTGCACAACCTGTAAAAAATCTAGATTTTCAATTGCTTGTCAACCTCACAACATTCACGCAATTCTATCTTCTAAAACCATCCTAACCATCAAAACAAATATAGGCAAAATAGTTGGAAACCCTAAT
>CM039507.1:34938688-35021736 GCA_022432975.1 Begonia masoniana | reverse complement strand
CAATCACTAACCCCAAACCCAAAATCGTCTCACCCGCATGCTTATCGAAGATACATACATTGGCAATCCCTTACAAGCTACCCTACGCACTAGAACGCAAGTTTGATTCAAAACTCACCTTGGTTGTGGAAAACCGAGGGGAAATCGACCAAGAGGTAGTCCTTCTTGGCTGAGAGGTAAGAGTATATACGTGGCGCTAAACTCACTAAACCTTTTCCTTATACCTTATCCACAATTAAATTCGCAATTACCACTTTCCCCTTCCTAGTGCATTTAACAACCTATCAACCTTTTCACTAATTTTAACCAAAAATTATATTCCACCCCCGTTTAATAACTTATTTTGATTATTGAAACCGGTGCTAACATCTACCCTCCTTAAAGAATTTTGTCCTCCAATTCATACCCTAATAACCGATGTTGAATCCATCATGTCTTGCTGGTCTTTCCCAACTTTTTCTCCTCCAAGTTCTGGTTGTGCCTAAGACTTTTCACTAGTGCACTTCTTTGTTGCGCAATACCTTCACTGCATAATCTAGAATCTTTTACTGGCTTTTTTTTTTTTTTTTTTTTTTTTTTTTTTTTTTTTTTTTTTTTTCTGCCTAAATCTTTCAGTTTTAATTGAAGCCGGGGTAAGAGTGTAACCAATTCTTTGCGCGATCTCTTAGTGTGAAGGGGAATAATCTAAGTTTGACAGCATCCTCAGAGACATTGTGGTATTTAAAAGTATTACAGAACTCGACGAAGCTAGCAATATGATCCTTAGGGTCCTTGTTAGGCAGACCACAAAATTGATACTGTTGAATCATTTGTATTGTACCCGGCTTTATTTCAAAATTGTTGCATGTGATAGCAGGTTTTCGAATTGCTGATTGAACCCCGTCCATGGATGGCATAACATAATCTAACAATGTTCGTCTCCTGACTCCATCAACCTCGACAACATGTGGTATATGAGCATTTTGATCATCTGCATTTTGATTATCTGCCATAATTGCTTGTTTTGTTTCCCTTCGATTTCGGCGACAAGTTCGTTCAATTTCAAGATCGATAGGGATTAGGTTGGCAGTACCTAATTTTCGCATGCACCTGCAATGTGCAAATAATGTAATTTAAGCTTACAATAAAATAAAATAAAATAAATAAATAATAATAAAAAAAATAAAATAAAATTTCAAATATAAACTAAAATCAAATAATTCAAAGATTAACAAAATTTATTCCCCGGCAACGGCGCCAAAAACTTGTTGCGAAAAATCGTATACGCAAGTGCACGTGTCGCAGAAGTAATAAAGTGTGTAAAAGTATGAGTGTCGATCCCACGAGGAATAATTATGTTAAATATTGAATATCTAATTGTTAATTTAATTTGAAAAGAAATAATAATTGATTTTTAGATTTTTAAACTAAAATAATTCAAATAAAAATCAAGCAACAATTTAAATAAAAGACTTGAATATAAAAGATTAAGATTATATGACGAGAAAATCCAGGGTTCCGATTTCACTTAACTAATTCTATTTATTAAACCTAATTCAAGTAGTTAATTCTTATTCCTTCGTGTTGATGGCAATTTCACGAAAATATTTATTAATCTCTCTCGAGCAAAAACAAACTTATTCAATTAACGAATTATCACCTCTCGGTCTCTAATCCTGAGAATTAATTGAATACATTAAGATCAAGAAATTATAATACCACTCAAACGTCCTAACTATCTCTAGCTTAGGATCCTTTTTAAGGCAAAATATTCAGTGCACGGTTAAATTCTCCGCTCTCGCATCCCGAATTAACCCTAAAGTACTTAGTTTTGGTGATCAATCAACCCTAAGTATTAGGTTCAGAATAGATTACTCAACACAGATAAAGAACAGAAAATTAAATACTTGAATCAAGAAAAATAAACAATCATAGTAAAGCTACATCGAAACCCTAGAACAAACGTTTTAGTTCATGCTAGAATAAAAATAAACAACAATAATAATACTAAGTTGCATAATTAAAATGAAGAAATAAAAGGAAAATAAAAAATAGCTGTCGCTGGAATTGCTCCTCGCCGAAAATCGCCTCGGTGAAGCTCTCTGCCGCTGCTCTCTCGCCCCGTTCTCCTTTTTTTAGGTTTGCGCTTCGGTATTTAATGTGATCTTAATGGTTGAGATTTAATTTTGCTTCAGATCAATGGCTCGGATTAAAACACGTTATCTTTCCATATAACAGTTGCTTGGCGATCGGTCTCTGGCTGTGTAAGGCGCACGGTCGCTGCATTCTTCTGCTCCATCTTCATGTAAATGTGTGGCAGCGATCAATCTCTGTAGTTTATAGGAATTGATCGCTTCCTCTTTTATGTGTAATGTAACATAGCGATCTATCTCTGGCAGTTGTAGAGATCGATCGCTGATTCTCTTTAAGTGCTTCAACCGTATCAGTGTAGCGGCGATCGATCTCTGCATTAGATGGAGATCGATCGCTGCTTGAAATTTATCCAATAGCAGTTCACTGGCTGGCGATCAGTTTCTGGACGGTTTAGAACTCGATCGCTGCTTGCTTCCTGTGGCGATTATAGTGTGTGGCGATCGATCTCTGTGAATTCATGGAGATCGATCGCCACTTCTCCTTCAATTCTCTTCATGTATGGCTACCGATCTCAAGATTGTTTGGAGATCGGTAGCCACTTCTTCTTTATTCAACATTTTCTTTCTGTTCCTATTTGTCTGCACACTCACGCAAATCTCGTCAAATTCTTCCAAATCATTTGAGTAAAACTTATCATTTCAAGTATTAAAGAATATAAATAAGTGCGTAAAATACACACTTATCACTCGCTGGGTTTGGCACATCACGTCACCTATGGCTCGACCTATGACAAATATTAAAACTTCATTAAAATCGAGTTTACATTCACCAATTTACTCTCAAAACACTATTTCTATCATAATCTAACTAAAACCTAACTAAACGGCCACTAATTTGGGTTCGTTAAAAATCGACCCGAAACTTCAGACGCGCGTAACTTTTGCGTCGATTATTGGAATCGAACGATTCCAGCGGCCACGTACTCCTCTAATAACCTATTTTAACCTGCCAAAAAGAATTTTAAAACAAATGACCGTAGCTAGGTCAAAATGGCAAAAACCCGATTTTGCCCAAAATCGAATTTTTCCCCTTTTCTGGTTTTTCATCAATTCACACCAATTTCCTCACCAATCAATCCCCCTCACATCCAATTAGCACAATTTAATGGAATTACAGGGCTTAACCTAGAGAACCCGAACCCCACACATTGGGAGTTCTCGGTTTTTAGCCCCAATCGGCACTCTCCCTTGCCCGACCATTCACGCGGGTCTA
Organism: Begonia masoniana; assembly: GCA_022432975.1. Taxonomy (NCBI): domain Eukaryota; kingdom Viridiplantae; phylum Streptophyta; class Magnoliopsida; order Cucurbitales; family Begoniaceae; genus Begonia; species Begonia masoniana. Next base: position 35,018,391 of record CM039507.1, on the reverse strand, counting down.
AGCCCAGCCATTTGATGCCGAGACTAGCCAAAAAAATGGCCGGTGGTCGGAGCCCAAGCTGGCTCGCCATTCACGGCCTCAAGCAGAACGAAAACAGGGAAGAGAAGCTACCTGTTTTCGGTCGGGTCTGGCACGGAGAAAGCTGAACCGAGCTCTGGCTTCAGCTCGCTGGAGTTCGCTCGTCTGAATGGTGGCCGGAATCGTATGGTCGCCTTCAGAGGGAGGTCGCTCGTGCTCTTCTCTCGTCGGGGCTCGGGTTACAGAAGCGAAGCAGAATGGCTTCTTCGTGAAGCCATTCTTTTTCTATATTTTTTTTTATTTTTTTTTATTATTTTAGTTAAATGACTAAATTGCCCTCACATATTTGAACTTCTGTATTTCTGTAAATTTCGCGTCCACTCGACCTAAAATTTTAGAAACCCTCTTCCAAATAAAATCCCAAGTTTTTAATAAACTAAATAACCTGTTAAATTCCATAAATTGACTCTCCAATCCTTCCTTTCTAAATTTAAATAATTTTAAGATCCATAACTTAATTAAATCTAAAGCAGTACACATTGAGGAAAAATTCTCAGGTGTTACACTTCTACCCTCAATTAAGTAAACACACACACGAGTTTACTTGCTTGAGGGAGACATATATGATTTTCTTTATTGTTAGGGTTTCCCCATGCAAATCCTACGATTATAATTTTTCTTCTCACTTTTTTTCACTAATACGAAACAACTCTTTGGATAGGTTAATTCAAAAGTGAAAGATATTCATCGTAAGTAAAAGTCTACATACTAAGGACTCAAGGTAATTGATGTTTTATCCGTTGACCCGTCGATTTGAATCACAAAGTATTAAATTAAGTAGTTTCGTTACGATAAGACTTTGAAGACTTGTTTGTTATTAGGTTACGACATTAATGATGTAACGCCCCAAATTTTTGTAAACCCGGTTCGCTACACATAATGCTGAACAGAACTAAGACATTTTGAGGGATTTTTAAAACTTTACTCAACGGTCAAAATTTGACACTATTTAAAAACATCAAAACTTGCAGCGGAAAAATCATTTGTGTAAAACAGGGTTAAAACAAATCACTAAAACAATACTCATATAACAATTAAATAATAGAAGCAATCGGCCAGAAGAACCTAGGGCATGAGGGTGTTAAATATTTAAATGCCTTAAATTTGAACACATCCACCGCTACCGAGCACATCTACCGATAACTAATCTCAGTGGTAGAAACAGAAACAGACTATGTCTTCTGCCAAACAGTATCAGCGGTAGAAGTAGAAACAGACTACATCTTCCGCTAAACAGTATCAACGGTAGAAGTAGAAACAAAATACCTCTTCCGCTAAATAGCCTCGGCGGTAGAAGTAAAAACAGAATACATCTTCTACTACCGACATCCACCGCTCACATCTACCTGAATGACATCTGCCTTTCGACATCTACCGAACGATACGTCGACTACTCTCATCTACCGCTCAACAGTAACACTCAACCTCCACCGATAGATAACATCAACCGATAGACAACATCAATCGATAGACAACTTCTACCAATCGATAAAGTCTACCGGTAAACAGTAACACTCAACATCTACCGATAGACAACTTCTACCGATCGATAACGTCTACTGGTAAATAGTAACACTCAACATCTACCGATAGACAACTTCTACCGATCGATAACGTCTACCGGTAAACAGTAACACTCAACATCCACCGATAGACAACATCTACCAATAGACAACAGAACAACGTATCAACCATTTACACTTTAAACAAAGAGCAACTCCGACTGCTAAAAGAACTTGGAAATTTTACTGAAATCATTCAAAACAACCTGACCCAGTGAAATGCTTGAAAACCAGTAAGAATCACAGTTAGAACTAACAATGTATCATTATCCGAGAAATCTCAAAATGTATCATAAATACTAAAAATTATCACAATCATTAAAATTCTCAGCACACTTCGACAAACATCAATCCATTTAGACTTCACATACAGACATTAGTCAAACCGCCTCATCAGAGCACCAAACCGCGGCATAGATGTGCTCCATCAACTCCACCTATCCCTCTGTAAACTTAGAGAAATCACCTGTTGAAACCTCAGCACCTACATCACAAAACTCATCTATTAGCCTAATGCTAAATAAGTAGAGCAAATATGAATGAGATACTAAATTCATAAATCCTAATCATGCAGTTTCTACTTTCACATCTCAGTTGCATTTGTGTTCGTTCTCTGATCTGATCTTTCTGTTCGATGGGAAGTGGATCAGTTTTTCCAAAGTCATAACATCCTCTACTAGATTAAGGGGCGGATTAGTTCCCTTAATAGCTGATCTGATCCCCCTGTTCGATGGGAAGTGGATCAGTTTTTCTAAAGTCATAATATCCTCTTCTCGATTAAGAGGCAGATTAGTTCCCTTAATAGTTTGTCTGATTCAAACTACTCATGCCTTACCATTCCATTACATGTAAATTCTTTTTCATGTTCTTTCATAAACATGATGCATGACATACTGAAAACATACAAACAAGCATAAATTCTACTGTTTTATGATGTAGGCCCAAAGGCACACACGTACTCTACTTACCTAGCTTCCTAGAAAAGCTTGGTTTCAAACTACTTTGGGTTTTGCTCAAACCTAAAACTGTAGACAGAGTATTAGTTAGATCTTTGCTAAACTTCATTCTAAACTATCCAAAAATCTAAGGAAACTAGTTGAAAGCTTTGTTCCTCGAGCATTCCCGATTCATCACCAAAACCCGAACTCAGCTCTCACTCACAGCATTCCTAAAACACTCATTCTACCGTAAACCAATCATCAAATGCATATCCTATATTCATCCTAAATCATTAGCAAGAAGAAATCAAGGAAGAACTCACCTAAGTTGAAGAAGATTTGGAGAGAAAAATCGCTAGAGAAGTCGGCTGAGCTGAGCTGAAAGAGGAAAGTGAAGAAACAGTGGCGGCTATCCTTCACTAAACCCTCCATTTATAACACATGCTACACAAATTACATTTATGCCTTTGACTAACAAACTTTAACCTATTTAAGAAACCAATCAAAATCACTTAATTCAATAAAATAAAAGCCACGTACCGGTTGCTACAAATGACTTGACAATTATTTAATTGTTATGATCGGATGAAGTTTACGATTGATGTTATGTTTATGATTATATTGATGATGATGACGCTCGAAGATATTATATAGTATAGACTTTTGATTGTGATGTATTTTTAGATGATATGATTATACTGACGATGATGTCGTTCGAGGATGTGCTATAACATACAATTTGATTGTGATGTTTTGTTAGATGATATGCTTATATTGACGACAATGTTACTCGATGATATGCTTTGTTTGGTGATTTGATAGATTAAAAATATTGATACTTTTATAATACGTAGTAAGTTACGATTGAATAGAAAGAACATACGAATTGCCTCGAGGATATGTTATGTTTTGCATCGTATGTTTATGTATGATTCATGAATCATGAAAAAGAATTTATGTTAAGAAAGATTTAAAGAACAAAGAAACAAAAAAAATAAAGAAAGAAAGACTCACAAAAAAGACAGACGAAAACATAAGAAAATAACTGGATAAAGGTAAATTTTTTTTGTGATGCGAGATTACGAGTTGACTGTCCTATAAGACGAGATCATAGGGTGCCTTCTCGCTTCCCTAGACTAAATTACCTCCAAAAAATGGACTGTATGTCGAAACTTAAGAAAGAATAAAAGAGTTCTATCCTTGCTCCTCTATCACCTCCTTCAATTTCTCATTTCAAACGGTAAATTTTTAATCATTAATACCACGGTTTTTATCGCCATCAGAAATCAACTTTCGACAAAATTAGTTTTCACTGAAGGAAAAGAAAACAGCTTGCATGTTAGAGACTCCTCTGATCACTTAAAGATTGCCTTCTCTAATCCAAAGGTAAGCCTTTGTGTTGAAATTTGATTCAAGATCAGCTTTGACTTTGTCATTGGTTTAACGAGTCAATTTCCTATTTTTTCTGGTTCTGTTTGTTTTAAGTTTTTTTTAATGGAAGTGCAATCAGAAATAAAATATTGACTCATCTGGTGTTTTTATTCCATCTATCTATCCTTTGCTGCAAGTAAATTTTATAATTCTTGTCCTAATATCTCCAAAATTTTTGGTATCAGAGCTTGATTCTTTTATAACTGGGCGTTAGATATTCATAGCAGCTAATGGGAATGTTGCAAGTATTTCTCAGCCATATATTCCAGTCTTCACAGGTCAAAAGCTATGAGCTTTTGAGCATTAAAATGAAGACACTATTCATGTCGCAAGATCTATGGGACTTGGTTGAAAATGGGTACCCTTATACATGACATGAATAAAGGCATTGTTTAAAGAGCTTGATGATTCTTACAAACTGAAACCGAGGTTTGGAGATGACAAATAGAAGCAAGTAGAAGTCAAAGGTACTGTTGCAGTGAACAGTAGTCATGGTAACACAAAGCTCATTTACAATGTCTACTTTATTCCTACTTTATCTCAAAATCTGCTCAGTGTTGGGCAACTTATTTGCAGTGAGTATTCTATTTTATTTGATAATGCATCATGTGTGATTATAGATAATCAAATTAATGTTAATGTTTACATGACACCAAACAAGTTAATTCTGCTTGAGATTTCTAGGGTTGAAAATCATGCGCTTGTTTTCCAGGAATCTGGTGAATCTAGTGTTGAGTTGTGGAGGCTACGGTGATTGAAGACCTTACGCAGAGAGCATAAGAGATACAAACAAGATTGTAACTCGTTTCTTCTTTGATCTTAGTGAAATCTGTCAGCGGTAAGTGGATGTAGCTCTCGCATTGAGAGTGAACCACTATAAATCTCTGTGTTCCTATTTTTTTGCTTTATTATTCGTTTCAAAACAAGTTGGATTACGGCGTTTAATTTTGACATCTAGATTATGGCATTTACGATATGGGCATTTGAATGTAAAATGTCTGAATTTTTGAAGTGAGAAGAAACTGATCTATGGGTTGGCCTAAGATCGAATCTGAGGTTGTATGTGAAGGCCGCATATATGAGAAATAAAGGAAAAACCATTTCCTGTAGGGAAGTCTAGAAGAGCATTTCATTGTTTTGAACTTATAAATGTTGGGTTATGTGATCCCATGAAAACTGAATTATTTACACATGAATTGAAAGTGTTTGGATCTATTGCCTATGTTTTGATTGATTTGAGTAACTGTACTAAATTTGATGATAAATCGATAAAGTGTATTTTTGTTAGTTATTGTTCATAATCTAAAGTATATAGGCCGTATATACCTATTAGTAGGAAAGTTATCGCAAGAATCTTGGATTTGATGAAAGAAGCTTTCTGGAGTTGGCATGAAAATGGTGGAGAGGTTGATAATAAAATCATTCATTTTGAAGAGCCAATTAGTGAAGCTCCACCAAACCATAAGATATATATCATGTTCTCCAAATTCAAGCAATACAACTCCTTCGAGTAGCAGCAGTGCATCTTCTTCAGATGAAACTCCGCCAAGAAAATACAGCTCTTTAAGTGAGATTTATGAGTCATCACAAACATTATTTTTAGCTGATCTAGTAACATTTGAAGAAGCAGTAGAGAAAGAAGAATGGAAAACTGCCATGAAAGAAGAAATTGCAACAATCCAAAGAAATGAAACATGGGAGTTGGTCAAGCAACCTCAAGGTAAGAATGTCATTTGGATCCTTAGAACAAAGTATCTTGCTGGTGGAAACATATAAAAGCACAAGGCGAGGCTCGTAGTGAAGGGTTATTCACAGCAACAAGGTATTGATTATGAAGAAACTTTTTTCTCCTTTTGAACGACTTGAAACAGTGAGAACTATTTTAGCCATGCATGTTCAAATGCAGTGGTCAGTACATCAATTTGACGTAAAACCAGGATTCTTAAATGATGAATTATAGGAGGTGTTTGTCTCCCAACCTGAAGGGTTCATTGTTGCTGGCAAAGCTGGCAAAGAAAAGTATGTACACAAATTAAGAAAAACTCTCTATGGGTTGAAGCAAGCTCCCTGTGCTTGGTATAGAAAAATAGACTCTTATTTTTGTGATTTTAAAAAAGCAAGAATGAACCCAATCTGTATCTGAAGAAGCAAGGTAAAAAATTCTCATTGTTTGCCATTACGTGGATGATATGATTCATATGGGTTTTTTTTATCTTATTAATGAATTCAAAGTTTGTATGAAGAAAAAGTTTGAAATGTCAGATTTTGGAATGCTACGTTATATTCTTGGATTGAAAGTGAAGCAAGTTGAAGATGGAGTCTTTGTGTCACAAAAGGAAGTATGCTACTTGTCACAACCTGGAGACGAGCCAGAATAGAAATGTCGGCTCAAACAACCTAATTTTCGAAAAAGGAACCTGATCACCCAACCTAGGGTAAATTTGACAACAGAAGTCTTTAGAAATAATTACAATCAATCCCAAATAGTGAAATTCCAAGCAGATAGTGTAATAAAGGTAAATACTTAAAAACATCCAACCATGCATGAAAATAAAGAGAATCAAATTCATCTAAATAGGATTACAGTCCAAACTAAACTACTAAATTCTTACCAAGGATTACAATGAGGTTCAACAGAAAATAATCAGTTCGTAGCCTCTTCCAGATTTCCACATAAACTAGTAGCTTTTTTCTTTACCTGGATTGAGAGGGAGTCATTAGAATGAGTGACTAATTAATTAGAAACGTCATACCTAATGCATATTGTTTTCAAAATGAGTTTTTTATCTTTATTTTAAAACCGTGATTAAACTTCGAACTATGCACGAGATTTATAAAATTGTTTAAGAAATTTTTTTTTCATCTTTTTATCAAAACTGCCTTCACGAGCACTCAATGAAGACAATTATAAAAACCTACCACATATATAGGTTGCTATACACTAAATATAATCATCATCATTTTCTACTAAAAACATCCTCAGTGAAAAATTAGTGTCGCACAAGGACCACTCTGACACACTAGGGGTGATCATGGTTCGGTTCGGTCTAGTTTTAAGAGAGAATAGGACTGGACCAATATGTTTTGATTTTTAATTTTTAAGACCAATATCGGTAAATTTATTTTTGAGGATTGGACCAGAACCAGACCAGAAATTCGGTCTGGTTCTGGTTTTTCCTATGTGCTGTTCAATTATTGTTGAAAAAAAAAACATAATGTGCACATTACATTTGAACATCATATGTATTGTCTCGTTAGCCATGAAGATTCAAATGATATATAATAAACTCATCTTTGTCACATTAATCTTAGAAAAAAACATATTACTTAATAAAACATAATCTTTGTTTCACTCTTTGACCACGATTCAAAATTATTTAAAAGAAATCAGAATCTATACTAATTTAATTTCTAGAAATTTTATTGAATTGACATGATATTCTGAGCTTAAAAGGAGGAATGGTAAGAAGTTTTGAATAACATCTTTTAAGGCGGCGCAAAGGAGGCTCGAGGGCTTGTTAAGGAAGGCAACAAGGGCCGACGAAGGGGGGAAAACAAAAGGCGTTTTCTTGTCTAAATAAAGAGAAAAGAAACTATAGACATAAATCCTAAGCCACTAGTAGTCTAGTACAAAAGAGCAAGCGGAGGCCCCCGTTCTATCCACTAAACAAAAATTGACCCATTAAACAAAAACTAAAAGAGGCAAACAAGAGAGCTTACCTTCGTCGGTAACTCGGTTTGTCCATCACAGGCTGATGAAGAGAGAGTCCAGGCGGCGGCGCGACAAATGCGAGAGAGAACTACGAAGTGCGAGAGAGAACTGAGAAGTGAGAAGAAAGAGTGTGGCCTGCGGGCATGGCAACTAAATATCTGCAACATTTCAATGGTTCGATTCGGGTTTAGTGGTTTTGTATCATTAAACTCAAAAATCAAACCGAGAACTTCGCTTCTGATAAAAAAACCAAATTTTCTTTATTTTAGGTGCAAAACCGACCAGAACCGGACCAAATATATCTGTTCCGGTCTGATTCTTCAGTCTGGGTCAGTTTCGCTCACCCCTATGACACACTATCACAGAAATACAGTGATCTGAAGACCAAACAATGTCTCATGTGACCGAAGATCCAGCCCATCACCCAAGTGGTTTGCAACCGACAGTCTGCCACAACACCACCTCAAACCATCAAGACTTTGATAAAGTTTAGGGATTCAAAACCTAAGGAGCGCGTCATCACCGCCCTACTGCCAGTTTTCTGTATGTGCAAACAATATCACCTTCACGTAATAGAAGTTGTAATAAGATAGTTTCGTGATATTTTGACGCCAAGGCTGCTCAAAGTATTAAAAGGATCCATCTTTCCAACATATAACAACAAAACCCAAATCATGTAATGCTAAAAGTAAGTGTGGAAATCATACATACATATATACATATAAACACTGACGTATTAGCAAAGTGACTCAGTCATATTTTTATGGTTGGCAAACCACCAAAATGAGATTTTTCGAAAACATGCTAAGCAATGTATAAAACGTAAAAGTCCCTACCTCGACGATGATTGCTCTTCTTCCATACAAGAGTGACAATCTTTAGTATTGTCTCAAAATCAGCAAACTCGTTCGAGTCTAAAAGAAATCAGTACTATAAATACTTATTTTGAACATTAAGAAAATATAGGTTTGTCCTGTATCGGGCTAGGAACCCAAACAAAAAGAGACCGACTAAAAAATGGTGAAATTTTTGATTAAAATATATTGTGTGGGAGTCTTGGTCAAACTGTAGGACTCCAAGTGACCTTGTCGAAGTCTAATGGTCAACCTGTGAGAGTTTGTTAGTCAACTCGCGGGAGTCTGTAGGTCAACCCGCAAAGGTCTGTGGGGTCAACTACGGGACTTTGCAGGGGTCAACCTGCGAAACTCCACAGTTTACCCCGTGGGATACCGCTGCAGAAGTTCGCTCGCGACAGAGGTCACCTGAAAACGTTGTTCCAATGACAAGATTTAGAAGAAACTCGTCGTTTCATAATTTCTTACCTTCAATCAATCCAACAACCTATCTAGACTTCAAATATACTCAAATAACTCGTAAATAAACACATTCGAATTTCTAAGCTCGAATCCAATTTTCACAAAACCTCAAACTTTAACTACAAAAATAGGGAGAGTTTTAGCTACTTACCCTCGAAGTTCCTTTACAAAAGTTGTTGCTTGTAGTCTCATGAACACTTCCTTGACCTTAGAACGCGACGATTCGCACGATGGAGAATTACTCCTCTCTCTTCCTCTCTCATTTGCGGCGGCACAAAGGAAACAAAGGGTTTTCTTACCCTTGTTATAAAATAACTTTTTATCCTCTTTTTCTTTTATTTAATTAATCTCATATAATTTTCAAGTAATTTATTTAATTAAATAAAATCCACTAACTCCTTACTCTTTAACAGATTCAACTTACTCCAAATTTCACATGGAAATTATTCCAATTTATCAAATGTTAATTTTTTCCAATTTAACCACAGTAATTTTTCAAATTACCGAATTTATTGAGTTATTTAAAAAACTAAAGTGTCTAAACAAGACAAAAAGAGTCAATCCTTGATCGTTATTAGTCAGTAGCAAAAAAATCGACACGTAAAATTTAATAAATTATAAAATACGAGTTTTTACACTACTAATTTGCTTAAAAGATTCAACATGTCAAATTGAAAAATTGCAGCCACACCGATGAATTCAAATGAATAGTTGCAAGTCAACAATGCCTCTTAACAAACAAATGCAAAGTATGTTAGAAGTTCAGTTAGAGGGTTAATATATTTAACTCATACATGACTAGATATTGCTTTTGCAGTTGGAGTTATTCCATTACCCTTTGATCGTCGTGAAGGAGATGGCGGCGGCTTCGGCCGATTTGGCAGCGGCGATTTTGGTCGATTTGGTAGTAATTGTGGCTGATTCAGCGGTGGTCATGGCAGATTCGACGGCAGTCATGGCAGATTTAATAATCATGATTATCTCGCTGTTGAGAATGAATTTAAACTGAAGGTGGACATCCCTAACGTTAATGGAAATTTAAAGATCGAAGATTTCATCGATTGAGTTGCTGAAGTGGATCGATTCTTCAAATATATGGAGATTCTGTTAGAAAAAAGGGTGAAGTTGGTGGCGTGCCGATTGAAATAAGGAGCCTCTGCATGGTGGGAGAGACTACAAAATAAGCGCTATCGAGAAGGCAAACAACTCGTTAGAACTTGGGCTCGAATGAAACAGTTACTACGGGCGGATTTCTTACCCCCTGATTATGAGCAGATCCTTTTCTATCAGTATCAGCATTGTCATCAAGGTCTGAAAACTGTCAATGAATATACAGCTGAATTCATGAGATTAACAGAAAGGAATGACCTACGAGAAAGCAAAGGGCAGCAAGTGGCTCGATATTTGGATGGGTTGAAGTCCTATATTCGAGATAAACTCAGGGGTTCACGTTTTACGAAATATGAATGAAGCGAAGAACATGGTGATAAAGACTAATCTGATGATCCAAGAGAAACAGGGTAACAATAATAGGTTTGACTCGAGCAGGCGTACTTACGAGAGTGCAGGGTTCCAGAGAAATACTACGGAGAAAGAAAAGTCAGTTTCTAATATCCTAGCTCGCTCAGAACAGAAAGAAGATAAATCGGTGGGGAAGCGAGTGGTAACCGAAAATAAAGAAGTGCCAAAATCAACCAACCCCTATGCGAGACCTATCCCTAGAAAGTGTTTCCAATGCAATCAACTGGGTCATCGGTCCAACGAGTGTCCAAATCTTAGGGCAGTAAACATTGTTGATAGGGATGAACATGAGCAAGACATTTGCTGTGAACCCGATGGTGACGAGGAGGCATTTGAAGAGGGGGACGAAGAGCGGGAAGATGAGGCATTCGTGATTCGAAAATTAATGCTCACTCCTAAGCATGAAGATTGCTCCCAGAGGCATCAATTGTTTCGTACCAGATGCACTATCAACGGTCGACTCTTTGATTTGATCATCGACAGTGGTAGTTGCAAAAATATTATCGGCAAAGAAGCTGTGGAGACGTTACAATTACCGGTAGAGAAGCATTCTACCCCGTACTCGATTGGATGGATCAAGGCAGCTGAGAAGATTCAAGTAAAAGAATGTTTCAAGGTACCATTTTTTATCGGTAAATATACAGATGAGGTATACTTTAATATTGTGGATATGGATGCATGCCACCTTCTGTTTGGTAGACCGTGGCAGTTTGACGTGGACGCTCAACATGCCGGCAAAGAAAACGTCTATAAATTGGAAAAGAACAGAATGAAGTTCACGTTGCTCCCTCTAAAAGTAAAGCACCATCCTAAAACTTCTAAAGTAAAGGGACGATCTTTCCTTACTATTACCCAGACGGATCATGAAATGGAGGAAGCAATTACAGAATCTCGGAAAGCTTATGCGCTAGTTATGCGGCAGATTCTAGTAGTTGGTGAAAAAGAGCAGTCGTCGATCGAGCTACCCCAAGGCGTCAGCCTGTTACTGGATGAGTTTGCTGACATCATTCCTGAGGAGCTGCCGAGTGGTTTACCACCCATGAGGGACATTCAGCACCACATCAACTTGATTCCGGGGGCTAGTTTACCGAATTTACCTCACTACCGGATGAGTCCTAAGGAGAGTGAAATTCTCCAACAAAAGGTGCAAGAGCTCCTAAAGAAAGGACATATCAGAGAGAGTATGAGTCCGTGTGTTGTTCCTGCCTTGGTTACTCCAAAGAAAGACGGGAGTTGGAGGATGTGCGTAGACAGCTGAGCGATCAACAAAATCACAATCGGGTACAAATTTCCAATCCCTCGAATGGAAGATATGTTAGACCAATTAAGTGGAGCTCGTATATTCAGCAAAATTGACTAAGGAGCGGATATCATCAGATCAGAATTTGACCCGATGATAAGTGGAAAACGGCCTTCAAAACGAGAGAAGGGCTTTACGAGTGGCTGGTCATGCCATTCGGATTGTCCAACGCCCCTAGTACATTCATGCGTATAATGAATCAGATACTCAAACCTTTTATTGGGAGATTTGTGGTCGTATATATTGATGATATATTAATTTATGGTAAGACGGAGGGGGAGCATCTACTGCATTTGCGTGAAGTCCTCGTGTAACACCCGAGTTTTTCGGGTTTTCGCTCCAAGGCTATTTTTGTAAATAAGTAAATTAGGTCCGTTTTGCGAGCGGATAGTTTTATTAGGACCCTAGAAATTTATGGGGATTTGTAGAAGGATAAGTGAAATTTTAGAAACCCAAATCGAGAAGAGTAATGCTAAAGTTCCCGTTTTAGCCTTTTAATATATTAATTCGTAAAAATGGTAAATCAAGTCCGTTTTACGAAAAGAAAGTGTTATTAGGGTCCTAACGATTAATGTGAATTTGTGGAGATATACGGGATTTAACGGGATTTACGGAAGGCAAAACGGTATGTTAATGTTTAGTATAAATTAATATTAGGATTATTATTATTATTATTATTATTATTATTATTAATAATAAAAACAAAACAAACAACAGAAACGATTCTGTTGTTTGTCGAGGCCCGAACGCCGAAGGCCGAGAGCGAAGAACAGGGGAGAACGGCGACTCTCCTCCTCCGACGCCGGCGATTTCTCGACGTTTTCAGGCCAGACGACGGCGGCGCTTCCAGGGCCGCCATTTCCGACCGTCTTCGCGCGCAACCCGATCGGTATGCTCGTTTTCCTCCTCTGTTTTGGTTCGGTTTGTGGCTGTGCGTGGTGAGCTCGATTGAGCTCCGATCACCGGCCAAAATGGGCTGCTTCCGGCGTGGGTTTGTCAACCCTAGGGTAGGCTATTGTCAATTGGCGGTGGAGCGCTCAATTTGAGCGAAAATCAGTGAAGCCCGATTTAGGGCACTCGGGTTTTGCTTATTGGAACTTCGATTTTAGGTTAGTTTATGTTAATTGGATGTTAGGAGGATAGATTGGTGAAGAAATTGATGGAATTTGATGAAAAATCAAAAAGGGAGATTTTTTGGGTAAAGGGCAGTTTCAGGTTTCTGATAAATTGACCTAGCTCCGGTCATTTGTTTTAAAATTCCTTTTGGCAGATTAAAATAGGTTATTAGAGGAGTACGTGGCCGCTGGAATCGTTCGATTCCGATAACCGACGCAAAAGTTATGCACGTTTGAGTTTTGGGTCGGTTTTTACCAAACCCAAATTAGTGGCCGTTTAATTAGGTTTTAGTTAGAAATCGATAGTATTATGCTTTTTATGCTTATTAGTGAATACACTTGTCGTTATTTAGGTAGATTAAATGAATTGATGATTATTGGTGAATTTAGGTTAAAGTTTGAATATTGGAGATTATTGGAAAACCATTAATGGAGGTTGAGTAAATTGTGAGCACCACGTGCTCGATGAAATGCCGAAGGGAGAAAATGGAAGTTTTAGGAGAAGTTGCTTTAGCTTGGAGCTTAGTTTAAATTTGGGATTCGTTTAATTAGGATCAATTTTAATGTCCTTTATTTATGAAATGCCTTAGGTGGACACGGCTTTTGGACGGTGCTCGGCTTGCTACGGACGCCAGGTAAGTGGATGTTAGGTTTTCGGCCCTTAAGGCCCTACATCGTATCAACGTTAGGTTTTTATATTTTGATGATGATTTTCTGACTGTGGGTTTAATGAGTCGGGTAGCTTAGAATGTTAGTTATTAGTGGTTTGTTAAGTTTGCTATTAGTATAGTATGTCCATGTGTGTTGTGAATGGTTGATGATATGTCCATGTATGCCTATGAATTGCTCATGCATCATGTTTTATAGCAAGTTATGAATGTTACTACGGGGCAAGTTATGAATGTTACTACGGGGCAAGTCATGAATGTTACTACGGGGCAAGTTATGAATGTTACTACGGGGCAAGTTATGAATGTTACTACGGGGCAAGTTATGAATGTTACTACGGGGCAAGTTATGAATGTTACTACGGGGCAAGTCATGAATGTTGCTACGGGGCAAGTTATGAATGTTACTACGGGGCAAGTCATGAATGTTACTACGGGGCAAGTCATGAATGTTACTACGGGGCAAGTTATGAATGTTACTACGGGGCAAGTTATGAATGTTACTACGGGGCAAGTCATGAATGTTACTACGGGGCAAGTTATGAATGTTACTACGGGGCAAGTTATGAATGTTACTACGGGGCAAGTTATGAATGTTACTACGGGGCAAGTTATGAATGTTACTACGGGGCAAGTCATGAATGTTACTACGGGGCAAGTTATGAATGTTACTACGGGGCAAGTTATGAATGTTACTACGGGGCAAGTTATGAATGTTACTACGGGGCAAGTTATGAATGTTACTACGGGGCAAGTTATGAATGTTACTACGGGGCAAGTCATGAATGTTACTACGGGGCAAGTTATGAATGTTACTACGGGGCAAGTCATGAATGTTACTACGGGGCAAGTTATGAATGTTACTACGGGGCAAGTCATGAATGTTACTACGGGGCAAGTTATGAATGTTACTACGGGGCAAGTTATGAATGTTACTACGGGGCAAGTTATGAATGTTACTACGGGGCAAGTTATGAATGTTACTACGGGGCAAGTCATGAATGTTACTACGGGGCAAGTCATGAATGTTACTACGGGGCAAGTTATGAATGTTACTACGGGGCAAGTTATGAATGTTACTACGGGGCAAGTTATGAATGTTACTACGGGGCAAGTTATGAATGTTACTACGGGGCAAGTTATGAATGTTACTACGGGGCAAGTTATGAATGTTACTACGGGGCAAGTTATGAATGTTACTACGGGGCAAGTTATGAATGTTACTACGGGGCAAGTTATGAATGTTACTACGGGGCAAGTCATGAATGTTACTACGGGGCAAGTTATGAATGTTACTACGGGGCAAGTTATGAATGTTACTACGGGGCAAGTTATGAATGTTACTACGGGGCAAGTCATGAATGTTACTACGGGGCAAGTTATGAATGTTACTACGGGGCAAGTTATGAATGTTACTACGGGGCAAGTTATGAATGTTACTACGGGGCAAGTTATGAATGTTACTACGGGGCAAGTCATGAATGTTACTACGGGGCAAGTTATGAATGTTACTACGGGGCAAGTCATGAATGTTACTACGGGGCAAGTTATGAATGTTACTACGGGGCAAGTCATGAATGTTGCTACGGGGCAAGTTATGAATGTTACTACGGGGCAAGTCATGAATGTTACTACGGGGCAAGTCATGAATGTTACTACGGGGCAAGTTATGAATGTTACTACGGGGCAAGTTATGAATCGAATGTTACTTACGGGGCAAGTCATGAATGTTACTACGGGGCAAGTTATGAATGTTACTACGGGGCAAGTCATGAATGTTACTACGGGGCAAGTTATGAATGTTACTACGGGGCAAGTCATGAATATTACTACGGGGCAAGTTATGATTATCACGGGGCAAAGAAAATGGTTTAACAAAACGAACGAAATAAACATGTTTTATGAAAAGTCACGCATTCATGCATATGTCATCCATAGAGCATCCCCTTACTAAGCATTAGGCTTACTGTTTATGTTGTATGATGTAGGTGACAGGTGTGAACTCGATGACAAAGAATAGGTGGTCGACGGATGGTGCTCGTGGCGACGGGGTGTGTGTTTTGGCCTGGATTGATGATTTGATGGTGTGCCCGAACTGTTTTGGTGACAAATGATGTGAGTTAGTTTTGTTGGTTAGTAGGTCTACGTGTAGGTTTAATTTGTGAAAGTATCAAAGTGTTTAAGTATGTAGAATAGATGTTTTGATAGAAAATGTACGAAAAGTCAAGTTTTGATGTATATGTAGTGGCACTAGATTGTTTAGAATGATGTAAATGTAGTGGTAGTAGATTGATTAGAATGTAAAGTCTTTATTTTGGAGAATATACTGGAACTGTTTGGGTATTTTGAAATGTTTGGTTATTTTAAAACAGGTAAGGATACGCTCGATTTTTAGAGCGATCCACGCAGTTTGTTTTCTTGAGTATAGGTTATATTAGTGTTTTGTTTTAATTGATCTTACTTTAAGTGTTAATTGTTTTAAGTTAGTAATGGTTTTAGTCTAGTTCTAAATGTTTTAAAAGTCAAAATGTTTTACGCTCAAAATGTTTAAGTCAAATGTTTAAGTCAAAGCTAGACCCTAAAGGTCGTTAGAGGTGGGTCAATTGTCTAAGTTAGTTTTCTTTTAAAGTGTTAAGTAAAAATGAAAAAGTTTATGAGAAAATACGAGGGCTTAGGTAATGGTTATGTCACGGCTAGTCCATGGCGGCCCTGATCGGGTTGGGGTCGTCACACCTCGGCATCCTGGAGGCCAATAATTTATTTATTAATCTAAAGAAATGCAATTTTGTTGCTCAGAAATTATTATTTCTTAGATTTATTATCGGTGCAGATGGTATTCAAGTCGACGAGGAAAAGATCAGGGCCATCAGAGAATGGCCTACACCAAAATCAGTGACCGAACTGAGAAGTTTTCTCGGATTGGCCAGTTTTTATCGGCAGTTTATTAGACATTTCAGCTCCGTTGTAGCACCTCTCATGGAGTGCCTGAAGAAAGGAAAATTTAAGTGGGCAGTTGTTAAAGGAGAAGCTTTGTAAAACCCCAGTATTAGCTCTTCCCGACTTTGATAAATTATTTGAAGTTGATTGTGATGCAAGTGGTGTAGGTATTGGAGCTATCTTATCCCAAGAAAAACGTCCGATTGCGTTTTTCAGCAAAAAATTGTGTTAAGCTAGACATACTTGGAGCACGTATGATAAAGAGTTTTATGCAGTTGTACGCGCCTTGCGAACGTGGGAACATTATCTGGTCAGAACGGAGTTCGTCTTATTTTCTGATTGCAATGCCCTTAAACACTTAAACAATCAGACCCGAATCAGCAAGGATATGCATGCGAGGTGGGTTAAGTTCTTACAGAAATTCCCGTTCAAGCTACGACATAAGGCGAGAGTTCAAAATAAAGTCGCTGACGCATTGAGCAGGAGAGAAATGTTAATGGTGACCTTAGCCAATGAAATCGTGGGGTTCGAATGTTTGAAAGATTTATATCAATCGGACCTCGAATTTATGGATGTTTGGAGCAAATGCAGCGTCGGCCAACCTTATGTGGATTCTCACTTACATGATGGTTTTCTGATGAAAGTCAACCAGCTATGTCTTCCGCAATCGTCCCTACGGGAGAAAGTCATTCGAGATTTACATGGAGGGGGTCTAGCAGGGCATTTGGGCAGGGACAAAACTATGTCTGTGGTTAGTGAGCAATTCTATTGGCCCCATCTATGCTGAGACGTCAGCAGAGTCGTGCAGAAGTGTTACATCTGTCAAATAGCAAAGGGGGCAGTTGCAAAATACTGGACTCTATATACCATTACCCGTGCTAGACAACATTTGGGAGGATCTCTCTATGGATTTCGTCCTCGGATTACCTAGAACCTAGCGGGGATTCGATTCTATTTTTGTGGTGGTTGACAGATTTTCGAAGATGTCACATTATATTCCCTGTAGGAAAGTCGTCGATTCACAGAATGTAGCTTGGTTATTCTTCAAAGAGGTAGTGCATTTATATGGAGTTCCAAAATCTATTACGTCTGATTGAGATAGTAAGTTCCTCAGCCATTTTTGGAGGACACTATGGAAGTTGTTTGATTCCTCACTTAACTACAGTACTACTGCCCACCCTCAAACAGATAGGCAGACTGAAGTTACGAATAGAACGTTGGAAAATTTACTCTGGAGCATATGCACAGATAAACCGAAGCAATGGGACATTGCTCTCCCTCAAGTAGAGTTTGCGTACAACAGCGCCGTTCACAGGACAATAGGAAGGTCTCCTTTTTCTATCGTTTATACGAAATCGCCTCAGCACACCCTTGACTTGATTAAACTTCCCAAGACTTCGGATTTTAACATCAATATTTTGGCAAAGCACATGGCAGAACAATGGCAAAATTTTGCATCGGAGGTCAAACAGAGAATTGAGGAGTCCAATGCCAAGTATAAAGCAGCAACAGATAAACATCAACGTAAAACAATATAAGCTATAGGAGATCAAGTGATGGTGTTTCTTCGCAAGGAACGGTTCCCGATCGACAAATACAATAAATTGCAACCTCAGAGGTATGGACCGTATCAAATAGAGAAGAAAATCAACGACAATGCTTACGTCATTGGCTTGCCGAACAACATGGGCATATCCAAGACATTTAATGTGGTAGACATCTTTCCTTTCTATTCGAACGATGAATTGACATACCCAAAAAACTCGGGGTCGAGTTTTTCTATGGTGGAAGAGAATGATGTGGTGATCTCTTAAACCTCAAAGAACCATAACTTTTGCTACGGGCCCGAAATCCATCGTCTAAGCCTTCAAATCAACATTCGAAGATTTTATGAATTATTTTGTGCATTATTTGATTTGATTTTAATTTCCTTAATTAGTTAGCTATTTTATTTAAGGTTGTATTCCGAATTCGTGATTATTCAATTATTATTCAAGATTCAGAAAATTAGGGTTTCTCTTGCGAGAGGTTTTTTTTGTTCGTTCCCGCATCCCGTTGCGTCAATGTTGCAATATATTGCAGGTACAGTTAATATTGGGTTGTGGTTTGGTCATGTTTTAGATTTCAAAGTAAGTGACTACAGCGATAGTGATTGGGGTTGATGTTTAGAGGATAGAAGGAGCACTTCAGGTTATTGCCTTAATCTCGGAACAACTGCCATATGTTGGAGTTCAAAGAAGCAAACAACAACAGCTTTGTCAACATCAGAAGTTGAATATGTTGTTGCAACTTCATCAATATGTCAAGCAATTCGGTTGAGACGAATTCTTGAAGATATCAATCAAGAACAAAAGGAAGAACAAAGCATCAATTGCCATGGCAAAAAAATCCAATTTATCATGAAATATAAAACATATTGATATTAGAGTTCACTTTATAAGAGAGCTCGTGTCAAATGAATCGATCATCTTAAAGTATTGCGGCATTAATGAGCAAGTGGCTGATATTTTAACAAAATCACTCCCTAGAAGCAAACATGTTTATTTCAAAAACAAACTTACAGTGTGCAATGTTGAATCAAGGAAGAGTGTTGAAAGTTGATTCAAGATTAATTTTGACTTGACTTAGTCGTTGGTTTACTGAGTCAATTTCCTATTTTTCTGGTTCTGTTAGTTAAGGTAGTGCCAATAAAATCTTATTATGGTTGAGTATTTCTAACTTTATTCAGTTAATTGCAACTCTATCAATGTTTGCCTTCAATTTTTTAATGGAAGTGCAATCAAAAATAACTATCATTTGCTGCAAGTAATTTTTATAGCTCTTATCTCCCCCACACTTTCTTGGCCGATAACTTCTCTAAAATGAATCTGGTGTTCTCTTGTTGAAAAAGGAATATGCTTCTTCTTGTTGGATGAAGGTTTCAAAGAGAGAGGAGAAGAGAAGTATGGAAGGAATAATAGAGGAAGAGAGAGGAGGGTTATACGTCTAATGGGGAGAGACCTCCTATATGCGTACCAGCCACTTAAAGAGAAAAACAAAAAAAAAAAATCTCTAATTTAAAACAAAATAATTCCATGGCATAATTACATGAAGTCGTCGCCGTTATAGAATTGGCATTCAAACAACAAGGAAACTTTCTATTTTTTGTTCTTTGGAATCTGAAATCAAGTTTCAAGATTGTTCAATTTGAACTATTTGGATCAACTACAATTCCCACCAAGAAATGCACTCATAATTGAAGATATGGTTCACATAAAATCTTGTGTCATGCCCCCTTGACAAACATGGTTCAGACAAGGTATATTTGGTCACTCAAAATAGTGTAGCTTCCACCGTCCCTGCATGGCATATGATTCAACGCTGAGACAGAATCTCGATCGGTGTTTTAGTTTAACATTTTTTTTACTGGAGTATCGCTATTTATAGCACCCGGTTTCATTGAGCCAACTTACTTTGTTAACTAGTAGTGAATGTTTTATAGATGAAATTGGGAGAAATTGGTGATTAGGCTAATGAGTGACTAGGCGAGGGCATAATGGTAAATTGAGATATAAAGTGGATAACCTATTTAAGGGAAGAGGTTCTGCGTTTAATGCACAGTAGCCACCACCCTATTTCCATTTCCCTTCGTATGATTTTCAGCTCAGCTCAGCAGACTTTCTTCCGACATTTTCCTCTCTGATTTTCTCCATTCTATGTGAGTTTTGTTTCATTTTTACTTGCTGTTTTAGTGATTAGATAACAGAGAGATTGTAGGGGAGTGTTCGTGAATGCTATGAGTGAGAGTTAGTTTCGGGTTTTGGGGTGAACCAGGAATGCTCGACGAACAGGACTTCCAGCTAGTTTCCCTAAGATTTCTAAATAGTTTAGAATGAAGTTTAGTAATGTGGTGCTCTGTTTATGATTATAGGTGAGCAAACTCCTGAAGTAGCTAACAACTAAATAATCTCCAGGAGACCAAGTAAGTAGAGTACGTGTGTGTCTTCGGGCCTACATCACAAAACAGTAGGATTATGTATGGTTTGTGTGTTTTCAGTTTGCCATGTATCATGTTTTGAAAATATACGAAAATGAATTTAAATGCATAGTGGCATGGTGAGGAATGAACCGATTGAAACATAACAGTTGTTAAGGGAACTAATCCGCCTCTTAATCAAGAGAGAGGATGTATAACTTTGGGAAAATTGATCCAACTCCCAATTTCACAGGGGGATCTGAATAGTTGTTAAGGGAACTAATCCGCCCTTTAATCAAGAGAGAGGATGTATGACTTTGAGAGAAGTGATCCAACTCCCAATTTCACAGAGGGATCAGACCAGAAACGAATGCATATGCAACTGAGATGTGAAAGTAGAAACCGCATGTCTAGGATTTATGTTTCAGCATTTCATTTCATTACTGCTTTACTTACTTAGCATTAGGCTAATAGATGAGTTTTGTGATGTAGGTGCTGAGACTGTAACAGGTGAGTTCCCTGAATGCACTGAAGAATAGATGAAGTTGAAAGAGTACGTCTATGCCACGGTTGGGTGTTTTGATGAGGCGGTTTGACTACTGTCTGTATGTGGAGTCTAATTTTTTGATGTTCTGTTGAGGAGTGCAGAGGATTTTGATGATAGTAATAGCTGAAGGATTTAGAATACTTGAGTTTCTCCTGTTATGAAAATTCTGATTTAGTTTTGTTACAAATTGCAAATTTTGGGATTTTTATTGGATAAGGATACAAATGTTGCTTTCAAATGGTTATTTGTTGGATTTCAGAAGTTACTTAGGGTCAGGTTGTTTTGAATCTTTTGAGTGAAGTTTGCAAGTTCAACCATCGGTGAATGAAGTCCACCGGTGGATGTTGAGTGTTTTGTCCACCGGTAGATGTTGGAGGATTGAATCATCCTACTGACGTCATCAGAAGATGTCTTCAGTAGAAGCCATCGGAAGATGTCTTCAGTAGAAGCCATCGGTAGATGTCTTCAGTATAAGTCTTTAGTAGCCTTGTCGTTTTGTAATCGGATGATGTAGGCAGTAGATTTGTCGTTTTGTGAGCGGAAGAAGTAGATAGTAATTCTGTCGTTTTGTAAACGGAAGAATTATGCAGTCGATTTTGTCATTTGTAATCGGTAGATGTGTGTAGCCGACGCGTCGTCGGCAGATGTGAGCGGAAGACGTGTGAAGTCGATGTGTCGATTCTGTCTCTGCTTCTACCGCTGAGTCTTTTGTCCCTACTTCTACCGTTGGCACTGTTTGGCGGTAGAAGCCTTCTGTTTCTGTTTCTGCCTCTACCGCTGACTTTGTTCAGCGGAAGATGTGTTTGACTTTTACGAATGTTAAGTATTTCACGCTTAAGCCTTCATTTCTTTTGGCCGAATTATTTCTTAATATTATAACTGATTATTCAAACGTTGTTTCATAGTTTTATTCAACTCTGTTATACTCAAATGATTTTCCGCTGTAAATTTTCAATGTTTACCTTGTAAATTGTCAAATTTTGTCCATTGAGTGAAGCTTTAGAATTTTCTCAAAAATTCTATAGTTCGGTTCAGTATCTTGTGTAGCGAACCGGGTTCAAAAAACTCGGAACGTTACACTATTGCACTCGAATCTCATACATTTTCTCATTGATAAAATTATCATGATATAATACAAATATTTAAAATAATAAATTACATTAATCAATTAAAAATATATATACAAACGTTAAATCATAGTGTAAGATATAAACAAAACATTGTTGCGAATAATAATTGGTGGGAACAATAATTAGGGGTGAGCAAGAACTGACTAGAATCGAGAGTCGGACTAGAACCGAGCCTTTTAGTCCAGTTCTGGTCGGTTCTGCCCAAAAAAATAATAGATTTCGATTTTTTTTCGAGAACCAAAATTGTTGGTTCGGTTCTCGGGTTTGGTGACAAAAAATCCAAGGAACTGACCGAGACCGGTAGATTAATTCTTTGCCCTAAAACCGTAAAACGTCGAACTCTTCGCTCAACACTCGACAGACTTCTTCCTTCCATATTTCTTCTTTGATCTTCGCTCGCACCAATCGCCTCGCCGTGTCTCTCGCGCTAATCGCTCTCGCCGTGTTTCTCTCACCAGTCGCCCTCGCCGTGTGTCGCTGTGTCTTGCCGTCTATCGAGTCTCTCTCAGTCGCTCTCGCCGGCTCGTTGTTCGCAAGTCGCACTTTATCTGAGCATCATCAGACGATTCAAACCACATGTGTGGTTCTGCTCTGAATTTTATATTGTTTTGTTTCATTCTTTATATTATACGTTTAATTAAGGGTGATTCTGTTTTGGCATTTGGTACACTCCTTCGGCTTCACCAAGAGAGTGTCGACCGTGTTTGTTTGTTTTGGTTGTTGTGCAGTGTTATCTATTTGTTTAATTTTAGTTGAACAAATTTTAAAGTTGTGCAGTATTATTTGTTTCCTTCTTCATGTTTGTTTGTTTGTTTAATTTTAGTTTTTAATAAAAAAAAAATGGAACAGAACAACAAGGATGTTTGATGTGTTGTAAAGATGTTTGCTGTGTTCATTGTTCTAGTTGGTTGGAATTATTAGATATTTGTTAGATTGTTCGATTTGGCTACTTAGTTTGATAAATTGTTGTATTTTATACGATGAAAACAGAAAGTACAAATGAAAATCAAAATGTAGTGATTACTCCTATGACTAGTTCTACTGTTAGCGTTCGAAGGGAAATGACAAAGAATTCTGAAGTTTAGAAATATTTTAATATTGTTAACGATGGCGATGATAAAAATGCTAGAGTTAAATGTAATCACTGTAGAAAAATATATGTATGTGATACACTGAAAAATGAGACATCAAGCTTGAAAAAACACATATGTATATGTGCAAAATTATTGACAAATGTAGATGTGAAATAAAAGACTTTGAGCTTTCAGAATATGAACAATAAAGGACAACAACTTTCATGTTTTAGTGTTGCTCATTGTCGAGAACTACTTACGAGGATGATAATTAAGGAGGAATTGTCTTTGAAGTTTGTTGAAAGAGAGAGTTTTAGAGAATATTCTCAATATCTGCAAAGGAAGTTTTCTATACTTTCTAGATTTACTGTTGCTCGTAATATTTTGAGTCTTTACGAAAAAGAAAAGATGAAATTGAAAGAGTACTTTAGAAGAACATCACAACGAGTATACTTGACTACAGATACATGGACTTCTATTCAGAATTTAAATTACATGGTTTTAATTGGTCATTACATTGATAGTGATTGAACTATGCATAAGAAGATTTTAATTTTTTATTTGATTTTGAGTCATAAATGTGAGACAATTGGTAGAGAATTAGAAAGATGTTTGTGTGAATGAGGAATTGAAAATGTGTTGACTGTCACAGTTGACAATGCTTCTTCGAATGATGTTGCAGTTTCATATTTGATCAAAAGTGTTCGAAAATGGAATGGTTTGATTTTGAATGGAGAATATATGCATATGCGATATTTTGCACACATATTGAACTGATTGTATGTGATGGATTGAAAGATCATTAAGAGGCTATTGCTAGAGTGCGTAGAGCTATTAAGTATGTTCGATCTTCACCTGCAAGGTTATAAAATTTTAAGAATTGTGCTGATAATGTTAAGATTGCATGCAAAAGTGGTGTTTTTCTTGATGTGACTATAAGATGGAATTCTACATAGTTGATGTTAGCTAGCGCTGAAAAGTTTGAAAAAGCTTTTGACAAGTTAATGGTAGCCAATAGTAATTACCTTACTGATTTTAGTGGGGACACACCTCCCACTACAACAGATTGGACAAATATTAGAGAACTTATTAAGTTTTTTAAAAAAATTTATGATACGACTATGACTGTTTCAGCCTCTTCACATGTCACATCAAATATTTATTTTAGTGAAGTATGCAATTTGAAAATAGTTATCATGGAGTATGCTGAGTGTGACAATCCATCATTGAGAAAAATAACTATTGGAATGCTAGAAAAATTGACAAGTATTGAGAAAATTATGAGAATATTAATTTTTTGATGTACGTTGCAGTTGTCTTAGATCCGAGATGTAAGTTAGAGCATTTCAAACATTGTCTTACAACATTGGTTGACAATAATAAAGCAACTGATTTGGTGAGTCACATACGGACAGTGATTAACAGATTATATCTTCAATACAAAGCGAATTTGAGATTTGAAATGTCACAGAATTATTGTAGAACTAGTGTTGCGATATCTTCATCCACATGACAAAGTACTAGTTTTGGTCACAATAAACTATTTCAGAAATTTTGCAACTGTCTTAGTGAGCGAGATGATTCAAGCAAGATGATGGAAGTTGATCAATATTTATTCAAAGAATTAGAAATTTTTCCAGACAATCAAGATATTTTGGCATGGTGGAAATTGAATTAATTGAAATATCTAATATTAAGTAAAATTGTAAAAGATGTATTAGTTATTCCTATTTCCACAGTTCCTTCTGTGACAGCCCGAAACCCGATCAGGGTCGAAGGCCATCACTCAGGACCTTTAACAGAAAACGGGACTACTTTTTTTTTTCGCGGAACAGAACAGACAGAGTTACAAAAAACGCAGAGGCAGAAAAACTGTTACCAAATGCTTGGACAACTTATGAAAAGCTGTCTGAACTTTTAAAACTTTAACAGAAAGCAGAATCGAATGACAGAAGACATGCACCGTCAATGCAAACCCTAGACATATAATTTACAGAGAGGGCAAAACTATAGTGAGTAACAAATTTCAGAATCACAGAAATGTAGTACAGGAGCAAATTTAGAACTAAGTTACAAGAGTCAGTGACAGAATTAGCTAGGGAAGATCAGATACAGAAATGGTTGACTGAAATGAAGAAACAGGATAAAACAGGAAAACAGAAAGAATTACAATAAAATGGGGCGGAAGGAGTAATTTAACACTGAGCGGAAGTCGTGGATACCGGCGGAAGTTGTAGGCAGAAAACTGGCGGAAGATTTAGTTGGATGACGTCAGGCAGATGATAAAATTTTAAAGGCAAAAGCGGAGATGACGTCAGGCGGTAGAAGTTAATAAAACTTGGCGGTAGAAGTGTGCTGACGTCAGGCGGAAGATGCAGCTGACGTCAGACGGTAGAAGTTAATAAAACTTGGCTGTAGAAGTGTGCTAATGTCAGGCGGAAGATGCAGCTGACGTCAGACGGTAGAAGTAATTTAAAAGGGGCAGCGGGCAGCGGTGGATTTGGAATTTTACACTTATCGGTAGATGTAATTTTCAAATACGGGCAACGGGCAGCGGTAGAAGCGAAACATAAGGAAAAACACTACTTGGCGGTAGATAAAGACAGAATACTCCGCGGTAGATGTAAGCTAAATTCCTACCGGTAGATGTAATCGGAAGACATAGTTTTAAAGGCAGAAATTTACAACTATTAACAGAATCACACACAGACAGAGGGCATAAAAACAGAAGACCTAAACATCCTCACTACAACTGACAGATTTCAAGAAAACAAACTGCATGGATAGCTCTAAAATTCGAGACCATCTATGCATGACCTGAAAAGGGAGAACTCAAGCAGTTCCAGAATGTTTTCAAAACATTACAAGGCAGTAATACAGAATATTTCAGGAGACAACTATTAACTGTCAACAGAGATTTAAAACTTAGACATCAGAACTGTTACTTAGGGTTCAGGTAAACAGTCTGCAAAATCTACCAAAAGAGAAGTTTTTAAAATATAAATACGACACAGAGTTTAAGACTTTACTCTCTCAGTCAAGAATATGCCTGGCTGCCACAACCATCCCCGAGAGCTCGAGCCACCAGTCATCTACTCGTCAGATTGAGGCACAAAGTCCTCATGTTCGGGTTCAGTACCTACATCAGGGAGTTCACCTATGAGTCTAAAACTCAGTAAGATCATAATAAGATGCAGTGATGCAAATGCTATGCATGCGGTTTTTCAGAATACAGTGACAGTGGGGGAGGGGGAGGGTGCACTATCAGGCACATTCAGGGATACAGTACAGTAAACGGTACAGTGGGGAAGGGGGAGGGTGCACTATCAGGCACATTTAGGGATACAGTACAGTAAAAGGTAAACAGTAAACAGTTCTAGGGCCAGTCCCCGTCTCACACTTAACCTGGTACATTTCAGTCGGATTTTATCTTATTAATTTCAAACAGTGTACAGAAATCGGTTTTGCATGAATTTTCAGGAAAACAGTGTATGCATGAACGGTGCCTGAACTTTAACTGGCAGATAACATAATAAAACAATAGACAGCAGAAGATAAATCAAAGCCAGACATTTCAGAACATAACTCTAACTCTTCTACCTAAAACAACCCGACAGAACAGAAAACCTAGTACCTCCTTGATGTAGGGCCTTAAGGGCCGGATCTATGCTTATGAACTTACCTGTTGCTGCAGAGTTGAAAGTCTTGAACGTGTTGCCTCAATGATACACGAACTTATACATGCATGTAACATTACTTACCTGACGTCCTTGGTAAATTTATCTCAACTTGTACAAAATTGTATTCTTGTCAGCAGAACGTGGAAACCTAAACATCATAACATCATTCATAAGAACATAACCAATTTACGTCCTCAGATTTTCGACTAACATTAAGCTAAACTCCAAAATCAACAAGAGACACCAGTAGTGCTTAACATCCCAAGTCCAATAATAATAGAACTTGAATTCAAACCCAAAATAAGTGCATGAAATCTCCTAATTTCCAACAACCATCAAAATAATGCTCCTACCAGTCATCACACTTCAATGGAGGCCAAATCATATCACATGTCATAATGCTCAAGTCAAACACACTAAACAATTAGCATTTAAACAAATTTCCAACAAGCAGACCAATGTCATAACCAAACCCGGATTTTGACCTAGAAATTGAGCCAACTTCAAAAATTCATAACTTTTACGATACACATCGAAACGACTTGATTCCAAAGGCCATGGTTTCCTTAAAGTGTCTAGTTTAACACACCAAAATAGTTTTTAAAATGGAAGTCGATAGGTTTGCCAACAATGGATAAACCCGAAACTGCCCTGCTCCTAATTCAAAATTTCAGACTTTCATCAAAATTTAACCAAGCTCAAACCTTTTCTAATTCAACATTCAGCATAATTATTTAACATGTTTGAAGAAGCATAAAGAGAGAACATTCAGCAAGGGACCTCCCATTTTCGTGCATTCATAACAAATGCCAACATCCACCAACATACTTCACCACAATACACTAAATGTATTTCCCTTCCCAATCTATCGTCAATACCTTTATTTAAATTAGTCAAACGTCCAAATGGAGATAAAACCCAGCAAAACAACCAACATTACATGCAATTATTTAGGGTTTACAACTCTCTAAAGAAAATCTTCCACAAAATGCTTCCAAATGCACACCACTCCATCAACACAAATAACCCTAAGCTAACATCCACTCTTACCTTATTTTTCTTCAACGACTGAAGCTCTGAGAAATGAGAAGTCGTCCACTATGGAGGAAGGGCTGGAGAAATCATGAAGAATAGAGAGAGGATGGGTGAGTGTGTGAACCGCTGGAGTAGAAGAAAGGAAATAAGGGGGGGGGGGAGATTGTTTGCTGCAGAAGACAAACTTAGAGGGAGAGAAAAATGTGTTCTGGAGATGAAGAAAACTAAAGGAGTAAGGGGAGGGTGTTTGGCTGCTACGTAGAGAGAGAGAGAGAGAGAGAGAGAGAGAGATTAGAAATGTTTGGTTACATGGATTGTAGTGGCTTCATGAAGAAGCTTTGCATTTAATTCAACCTTAATTTAATTTATTAAGTTAATCCAATAAACCATATATCATATACATTTTAAATCCCTCTTTTAATTAATCCCTCTAAAAATCTAAAGTTTAGTTTCTCCATCCATTTATCTTTTGTTTGGGTAACTCCCTAAGATTTTGTGCGAAACTCTAAACACATAGCTAAAATATAGGGTAAAGTTTTCGGGTGTTACATTCTACCCCCCTTAAAATAAATTTTGTCCTCAAAATTTGCTTAGTCTTGATGGTGTAACACCCCGAACCCGCCCCGGGCCCGGTGCGCTACGTTGCTAAGCAACCCCGCATTTAAAACGTAATTTAAAAATAATTATCTTAAATATTTTGACTCGTTTTTGGGTTTTTCGAACCCTCGACATTTGTTGGAAAACGGGCCCCCAATACGTTTAAAATACTTCGAAAAATGTCGGGTCAAAACATTTTAGAAAACGGGAGAAAATAAAAAAAAAACAAAAAAAATTGCCTAAGAAGGCTGCTGGGCGCGCAGCTGGGCACCCGGCGCCCAGGCAGCGCGCTGCGTGAGCAGCACGCGCGCGCTGCTCGAGCGCTAAGCGCGCTGCACGCGCTGGGGGGGCACCAGCGCGCCCCAGCTCTTGGCTACCACGATCGATCGTGGCTAAATGCCCGATCGATCGGGCCTTCTCGGGTTTTCTTCACCCAGAAACTTTCCGACCGTGACCGGTCGCGCCCCGGGCCCGACCGATCGGGCCGGCTCGGGTTTTTCACCCCCAAAAACACTTAAAAACACCCAAAACTTCTCATTTTAACCTCACTTCACCTCTCTTCACATTTCTACACTTTTCTACAATCCCGACACCTCCAAAAATTCCGAAATTTTTACCATATCGTCCCGACGCATAAATCTTCAATCCCCGTGAAAATCTATGAAAAACGAATTAAAACGCCTAACAAAAAAAATAGCGAAGGCAACCCGACATATCAAATTTTTAAACCAAAAATCGGCAATATAACGGCTAAATTTTCAAAATCCAAAACCTGAGAAACATTGCCGTTAAAATACGATTTAAAACAACCAAATAACCAGATAACTCCAAACTATATACATCAAACCCAATTCAACCAAACGACCTAAAATCCATTCCGACCATAACATTCACAATTCACCACAAACACACACCAAACATCTATACACACCGAACCAAAGTACTCAAAACCTATCCAAACCATCAACAACCAAAATATTCACAAACCCACTCCTAATCACAAAACATACAATACCACAACCCTTGCCAAGGACTAGGTCGAAGCGCCCCGACAAATGACCTGCACCGACGAGCTCCGCGTATCCCCGACTGGTGCTACTCCTAATCCACGTTATCGAGATCACCTGAGAGTACTTCGTCACCTACACCACAGAACACACACACACACGTAAGCTTACGCTTAGCAAGTAATGAATGACAAATGTAAACATGCACAATGCACACTACAATCACACCAAACACAAGCACCAACTAACAAACAATTTCACACACAATTTGCCCGCACCGAAGTGCCTTATTTGCCCGCACCGAAGTGCCTTAGTTACCCGCACCGAAGTGCCTTATTTGCCCGCACCGAAGTGCCTTATTTGCCCGCACCGAAGTGCCTTAGTTGCCCGCACCGAAGTGCCTTAGTTGCCCGCACCGAAGTGCCTTATTTGCCCCCACCGAAGTGCCTTAACATTCACACGCACAACAATACACACGCACCACAACTCCACTCAACACAATGCAACACCATAACATTCACACACACAGCAAACTCACTACACACAACAACTCAACTTACAACTTAACTCAATGCAAAGCCGTAACACAACTCAACACGAAGCAATCAATAACTAATAGCCCTACCGTCCTGTGGTGTAGGCCCGAAGGCGAACGAAAACACCCACTACTTACCTGAACGCTCGGCTTCCACTTGCTCACGGCTATCGGTCACTTCCTTCGTTCGACGACCTAAATCCACGGAAACTTAAATTGATAAGTTATCAATAATTCTAAAAGGTTTTTCTAGCTAAAACTAAACAATACCTAAATAACTTCACACTCCAAAACATTCAAACTCAATTTTCTACCCCACATCGACCGTCAAACTTTAAACGACCATAACTTTCTCGTTTTTCAACGGAATTCGACGTGCCACCCCAACTCGGAAACCTCTACACGTCTACTATCCATTGAATCACTCAAATTAACCAAACAAACACTATGGCCAGCCCGAAATTCCCAAAGACAGAATCGGCCCTTTAGTGTTCTTCAACCATTTTTGTGGAACACTTCACCAATCCTCCATCTAACCCTCAAATCTACCTAAACCAAGTCATTCAACAACTAAACCATCAAAATAAGAAGGAAATCTAACATCAACACTCAATTTTCGGAATCCCTAACCTAGGGTTTTCCAACATTCACCAAACTCAACCAAAACTCTCAAAAACACTCTCAAACTTCATCAAAAGCTATATAATTCAAAACCCATGTAAACTTACCTTGGATTGGCTTGAAAAACTGAAGAGAAGAGAGGAGGAGGCGTTGGCTATGGAGGAGAGGAAGAAAGCTCGATGGAGGAGGAGAAGATGAGAGAAAAATAACCCTTTTTCTCTTTTTATGCATTTAATGACCAAGGGAAATTACCACAAAGCCCTCCCCCCCCATCACTTAATCCAACGCCAAACACAACACCTTTCATCCACTTTAACATTCATTCCTTCTTCCCACAATTTAATAAAATTTGATTGGTTGAAAGAAGTTGACTTTTCAAACAACCATCCTCCACCAATCACAAGTTGTTTTGACTTGTCAAACTTTCCAATTTCTAATACACTTTAATGCACACCTTACACTTGCATAATCAACCTCTCCTAATACAACGTAGGCTATGCACGCAATAGAAAATACTCGGGTGTTACAATCCACCCACCTTATAAAAATTTTGTCCTCAAAATTTGCGTACCTGAACAATTCTGGATAACGCTCCATCATGTCCTGTTGACGCTCCCACGTTGCCTCCTCAATGTTGTGGTTGCGCCACAGCACCTTCACCAGTGGAATGTCTTTGTTGCGCAATTTCTTCACTGCATAATCCAATATTTCCACCGGTTGCTCCTCATAAGACAATGTAGGTTGCACTTCGACCTCCTGCTGTACCACCACGTGCGATGGATCCCTCAGACACTTCCGAAGCATCGACACATGGAATACATTATGCACTCCCTCCATCGAAGCTGGCAATTCCAACTGATACGCTGTCTTTCCCACACGCTTCACAATAGGGAAAGGACCAACAAATCGCGGATTCAGCTTACCTCGCTTCCCGAATCTCATGACACCCTTAAATGGCGAGATCTTCAAGAAAACCTCATCGCCTACCTCAAATTCCAGCTCTCGTCTCCTACCATCGGCATAACTCTTTTGGCGACTCTGAGCTGTCAGAATGCGTTGCCGAATGAACTAGACTTTATCTGCGGTTTGCTGCACAATCTCTGGACCAATCAAACTAGATTCTCCTACCTCGTCCCAATAAAGAGGCGATCTGCATTTCCTCCCGTATAGAGCCTCATATGGAGCCATTCCAATAGTATCCTGATAACTATTGTTATATGAGAACTCCACCAAAGGTATATACCTACTCCAGGAACCTTGAAACTCAAGCACACACGCTCGGAGCATATCCTCAAGAGTCTGAATAGTCCGTTCAGATTGTCCGTCCGTCTGAGGATGAAAAGCAGTGCTGAAATTCAATCGAGTCCCCATCGCCTTATGTAGACTCTGCCAAAATTTTGAAGTGAACCTCGGGTCCCTATCTGATACAATCGAAGTCGGCACCCCATGTAATCTCACAATCTCCTGAATATAAAGTTCAGCAAGCTGATCCATACTGTATGTCATCTTTACCGGCAGAAAATGGGCTGACTTCGTTAAACGATCCACAATCACCCATATACCGTCAAAGCCCTTCGTCGTTCTAGGCAATCCGACCACGAAGTCCATAGAAATCTGGTCCCACTTCCATTCAGGAACCGGCAAAGGCTGTAACTTCCCAGCAGGTCTCTGATGCTCTGCCTTCACCTGCTGACAAATCAAACATGTCTCAACAAATTCAGCCACTGACTTCTTCATACCAGGCCACCAATAATGTTGCTTGAGGTCTCTATACATCTTGGTACCCCCCGGGTGAACAGAAAACCTCGACGAATGAGCTTCAGCTAGGATCTCCTTCCGAAGCTGCTCATTACTCGGAACATACCATCTATTACAAAATTTCAAAATACTGTCATCCGAGTAGCTAAACTCAGTCCTATCGTCAGACACCATACTCAGCTTGAATTTATTACACTCCAAATCTCCTTGCTGAGCTTCTCTAATTTTCTCCAAGACCGTAGGCTTCAGAGACAAAGCTGCTAAAACTACTGTCACATCTGAAACAAGCTCCAAATCGAATCTCTGAACCTCAGATCGTAATGTTTCAGACATACCAGCTTCCAAAGCTGAAAGTGAAGTCGATACTCGGCTTAAAGCATCTGCAACCACATTAGCTTTACCGGGGTGGTATTTAATTTCCAGATCATAGTCCTTCACGAACTCCAACCACCGCCGTTGTCTCATATTCAACTCCTTCTGCGTGAAGAGATACTTAAGACTTTTGTGATCTGAATATACCTCACATTGCTGACCATACAGATAATGCCTCCAAATTTTTAAAGCAAACACCACAGCAGCTAATTCCAAATTATGGGTCGGATAATTCTTCTCATAAGATTTTAGCTGCCTGGAAGCATATGCTATTACTTTATCGTTCTGCATAAGCACGCAACCCAAACCAATACGAGAGGCATCGCAATAAATACAGAACTTCTCCTCGGCTACAGGCAACGTCAAAACTGGAGCCGTTGTTAATCTCTGCTTCAACGTCTGAAAGCTAAGCTCACACTCTTCAGACCATTCGTACTTCACGTCTTTTCGAGTCAATCGAGTCATCGGTGCTGCAATTTTAGAAAACCCCTCAATAAATCTTCGGTAATAACCAGCCAATCCCAGAAAACTCCGAATCTCACTGACGTTCGTCGGTTGAGGCCATTCGTTAATCGATTGTATCTTAGCCGGATCCACTGATATCCCACCGCTGGAAATTACATGACCAAGAAAATGAACCTTCGTCAACCAAAAGTCGCATTTAGATAATTTGGCATATAATTGATGCCGTCTCAAAGTTTCCAGTACTATCTTCAGATGCTCCCTATGCTCCTCTTCATTACTGGAATAAACCAAAATGTCATCGATAAACACGATTACAAACTTATCGAGATACTCTCTGAACACTCGATTCATTAGGTCCATAAAGGCAGCTGGAGCATTCGTCAAACCAAACGACATAACCAGGAACTCATAGTGTCCATACCGAGTCCTGAACGCCGTTTTCGGAATATCCTGTGCTCTAACTTTCAATTGGTAGTATCCCGATCTCAAATCAATTTTAGAAAACACCCGGGCTCCCTGCAATTGATCAAACAAATCGTCGATCCTCGGCAACGGATATTTATTTTTCACCGTTAGTTTGTTCAACTCCCGGTAATCAATGCACATTCGAAGCGACCCGTCCTTTTTCTTAACAAACAACACGGGCGCTCCCCAAGGCGAAAAACTAGGGCGTATAAAGCCCTTATCGACCAATTCCTCCAATTGCTTTTTCAGTTCTTTTAATTCAGGCGGAGCCAACCTGTAAGGATTCTTCGACACCGGCTCTGCTCCAGGGTAAGTGTCAATTACGAACTCGATTTTCCGGTCCGGAGGTAGACCAGGCAAATCATCTAAAAACACTTCAGGAAAATCACGAACAATGTCTATCTCCTGAAGCTTAACTTCTACCAAAGACTGAGAATCTACAATAGTGGCAAGAAAACACGTAAACTCACCAATAACAGACTTACGAGCGTCCATGGGTGCCATAACTGAGAGTCTCTTTATGTTCTTTAAAGCTTGAAAAGAAAACTTTTCACCACTCAGAGGTTGGAAATTTACAGTCCCTGCTCTGCAATCGATCGTCGCATGGTGCCGAAATAACCAGTCCATACCGAGTATTACGTCATACCCAGTGATCCCCATAACGATCAAATCAGCGGGTAGAGCCTTCCTTCCGACCATTACCATACTGTTAGGCACTACTTGCGCAGAATGCATATACTCGCCGGATGGTAATTGCACAATATACTCACTTTCAGTCGGCTCCACCTCTAACTGTACTTTCGCCACAAATGCTACCGCTACGAAAGAATGGGACGCCCCTGAATCTATCAATGTAAACGCTGGTACTGAATTAACAATTACAGTACCTGAAATTACTGCAGGACGGTCCTCACTATCAGGCTCGATCATAGCAAAAATCCTCGGAGTAGCTCTAGCTGGACCTGGCTTCGAAGTAGGGCAATCCTTAGATATGTGACCTGTCTGGTTGCATGTAAAGCATCGGAGGACCCTCGGCTTTGGACAATCACGGGACATATGACCTGCTTCTAGACAATTGTAGCATTTACCGGCGTATTGCCCACACTCACCAGGATGGGACTTCGAACACTTGGGACACTGTCGAAATCCCTTTTTCGGTTGTTGCTGTGGCTTTTTACCTCCTCTCTGATCACTTAAGTTTCCTCCTTGTCGTTTGGTCCCCTGTTGCTGAGAAGAAGAACCTCCTCTATTAAACTGGGCTGTGATTTCTCTAAACATCCTCTTCGGGTTCTCAGCAGATCTGGATAATTTATCTGCCGCTTCCTCCACTTCTAACGCCTTTGCCACCACCTCAGTAAATGAACTTCTAGAAATCCCGAAAGTCTTTACCAGCATATAAATTTCGGGCTTCAGTCCTTGCACGAACTGAAAGATCTTGTCCGCTTCACGGCTGATCATGTGACCGGCAAACCGAGATAACAACTCAAACTGCTGAATGTAATCACCCACCGATCCCGTCTGTTTAAGCGTCATGAATTCCATCCGTTTTGCAGCTTGAGCCGTTTCGTTGTAATACTTGTCGAAGAACAGATCTTTAAACTCCTTCCAGGTTAAGGCTTGATGACCGAGAGTGGACTCTATCGACTCCCACCAGCTCTGTGTGTTATTGATTAAATGAAAGGTGGCACACTTGACTTTGTTTACTTCCTCCACCTCGGCAACCTTGAACATATTCTCAATAGTGTGAATCCACCTATCTGCAGCTGTAGGATCTGTTAATCTGCCCTCGAATGCTGGAGGGTTCAATCTCCGAAACCTGTCCCCACTAGATCCTGCTCCAGCATGTCCAAGTCCCCCGTGCTCCATCAAAGTTCCAACTAGCTCTGCTTGTCGGGTAACCATATCCGCTAACTGCTTAACCGAGTCCTCTAGTGGATTTCTGGGTGGTTCGGGTTCATGCCTAGGTCTCCCGGGTCGTCTAGGGTTATGCATCTTAATTTAATCCTGAGCCAAATTAAAACAATCTAGCTTAGAAAAAAAAAAAAAAAAAACTAGCTAAGGAAAGAATACTTACAGTCGGTGAAGCACGTTGCGCGACGGCCGGCATTGTCGGGTAATTCTCTGAACGTTTCGACCACTAACGCTCTGATACCAACTTGTAACACCCCGACCCCGGGCTCGGTGCGCTACGTTGCTAAGCAACCCCGCATTTAAAACGTAATTTAAAAATAATTATCTTAAATATTTTGACTCGTTTTCGGGTTTTTCGAACCCTCGACATTTGTTGGAAAACGGGCCCCCAATACGTTTAAAATACTTCGAAAAATGTCGGGTCAAAACATTTTAGAAAACGGGAGAAAATAAAAAAAAACAAAAAAAATTGCCTAAGAAGGCTGCTGGGCGCGCAGCTGGGCGCCCGGCGCCTAGGCAGCGCGCTGCGTGCGCAGCACGCGCGCGCTGCTCGCGCGCTAAGCGCGCTGCACGCGCTGCACGCGCGCTCGCGTGCGCGCGCTGGGGCGCACCAGCGCGCCCCAGCTCTTGGCTACCACGATTGATCGTGGCTAAATGCCCGATCGATCGGGCCTTCTCGGGTTTTCTTCAACCAGAAACTTCCCGACCGCGACCGGTCGCGCCCCGGGCCCAACCGATCGGGCCGGCTCGGGTTTTTCACCCCCAAAAACACTTAAAAACACCCAAAACTTCCCATTTTAACCTCACTTCACC
The DNA here is from genome assembly GCA_022432975.1 of Begonia masoniana. Lineage (NCBI taxonomy): Eukaryota > Viridiplantae > Streptophyta > Magnoliopsida > Cucurbitales > Begoniaceae > Begonia > Begonia masoniana. The sequence continues at coordinate 34,981,849 of CM039507.1, read as the reverse complement.
TCTCTTCACATTTCTACACTTTTCTACAATCCCGACACCTCTAAAAATTCCGAAATTTTTACCATATTGTCCCGACGCATAAATCTTCAATCCCCGTGAAAATCTCGGAAAAACGAATTAAAACGCCTAACAAAAAAAATAGCGAAGGCAACCCGACATATCAAATTTTTAAACCAAAAATCGGCAATATAACGGCTAAATTTTCAAAATCCAAAACCTGAGAAACATTGCCGTTAAAATACGATTTAAAACAACCAAATAACCAGATAACTCCAAACTATATACATCAAACCCAATTCAACCAAACGACCTAAAATCCATTCCGACCATAACATTCACAATTCACCACAAACACACACCAAACATCTATACACACCGAACCAAAGTACTCAAAACCTATCCAAACCATCAACAACCAAAATATTCACAAACCCACTCCTAATCACAAAACATACAATACCACAACCCTTGCCAAGGACTAGGTCGAAGCGCCCCAACAAATGACCTGCACCGACGAGCTCCGCGTATCCCCGACTGGTGCTACTCCTAATCCACGTTATCGAGATCACCTGAGAGTACTTCGTCACCTACACCACAGAACACACACACACACGTAAGCTTACGCTTAGCAAGTAATGAATGACAAATGTAAACATGCACAATGCACACTACAATCACACCAAACACAAGCACCAACTAACAAACAAGTTCACACACAATTTGCCCGCACCGAAGTGCCTTATTTGCCCGCACCGAAGTGCCTTAGTTGCCCGCACCGAAGTGCCTTATTTGCCCGCACCGAAGTGCCTTATTTGCCCGCACCGAAGTGCCTTATTTGCCCGCACCGAAGTGCCTTATTTGCCCGCACCGAAGTGCCTTAACATTCATACGCACAACAATACACACGCACCACATCTCCACTCAACACAATGCAACACCATAACATTCACACACACAGCAAACTCACTACACACAACAACTCAACTTACAACTTAACTCAATGCAAAGCCGTAACACAACTCAACACGAAGCAATCAATAACTAATAGCCCTACAGTCCTGTGGTGTAGGCCCGAAGGCGAACGAAAACACCCACTACTTACCTGAACGCTCGGCTTCCACTTGCTCACGGCTATCGGTCACTTCCTTCGTTCGACGACCTAAATCCATGGAAACTTAAATTGATAAGTTATCAATAATTCTAAAAGGTTTTTCTAGCTAAAACTAAACAATACCTAAATAACTTCACACTCCAAAACATTCAAACTCAATTTTCTACCCCACATCGACCGTCAAACTTTAAACGGCCATAACTTTCTCGTTTTTCAACGGAATTCGACGTGCCACCCCAACTTGGAAACCTCTACACGTCTACTATCCATTGAATCACTCAAATTAACCAAACAAACACTATGGCCAGCCCGAAATTCCCAAAGACAGAATCGGCCCTTTAGTGTTCTTCAACCATTTTTGTGGAACACTTCACGAATCCTCCATCTAACCCTCAAATCTACCTAAACCAAGTCATTCAACAACTAAACCATCAAAATAAGAAGGAAATCTAACATCAACACTCAATTTTCGGAATCCCTAACCTAGGGTTTTCCAACATTCACCAAACTCAACCAAAACTCTCAAAAACACTCTCAAACTTCATCAAAAGCTATATAATTCAAAACCCATGTAAACTTACCTTGGATTGGCTTGAAAAACTGAGGAGAAGAGAGGAGGAGGCGTTGGCTATGGAGGAGAGGGAGAAAGCTCGATGGAGGAGGAGAAGATGAGAGAAAAATAACCCTTTTTCTCTTTTTTTGCATTTAATGACCAAGGAAAATTACCACAAAGCCCTCCCCCCCCCCCATCACTTAATCCAACGCCAAACACAACACCTTTCATCCACTTTAACATTCATTCCTTCTTCCCACAATTTAATAAAATTTGATTGGTTGAAAGAAGTTGACTTTTCAAACAACCATCCTCCACCAATCACAAGTTGTTTTGACTTGTCAAACTTTCCAATTTCTAATACACTTCAATGCACACCTTACACTTGCATAATCAACCTCTCCTAATACAACGTAGGCTATGCACGCAATAGAAAATACTCGGGTGTTACAGATGGTCTCTCAATCTTTTAATCCATTTAAGTACTATCTAATTTCTACACTTCCATATTCATTCATTCTAAACTGTAGATTCTAGTACCTGGTTATTAAACTCTGTTCACTAATGAGCTCTCTCATTATCTCCTCAAATGAAATTTTCATAACTACACTTGTTGTGCTCGATTGGTCCAACTTAAATTTCTATTAACTCTAAATACAGTTAAATCCCAAAGTTTCACCATTGATTCGCTCTAAACTATTTACTCTAACCTTAAATCATTCATGTATTCATCGGCTACAACTTCGTTAAGTACGAGTCGAACCCTTGAGATCTCCTGACTTAGCTTTACATCCAAATTTACTTGAAAAATTTTTGTGCCAATCCTTGCTCTCCCTATTCGATATCATCAATTCATGTAACACTAAATATTTAACCCTCTATTAATCTAATTAATCCTTTCACTTATCCTTGACACTTCATATCATTCCTTCCAATCGTTCTCCAAACTTCAGCACTTAACATAAAAATCATATCACCCAAGGATTTCTTCAAAGTTTACTAACTAGTCTACCATCTTTTGTTCCACCTAGTTGAATTCTTAATGTTCTTTTTGACTTCCCTGCAATGATCATCCAACCATTCTCTTGTTTGCAAACTTGTTGTAGATAATTTACACCCTTAATCCAATTCTCTTCACATCTATAAGTCCCCAAGTCTGCTTTATTCCACTACTAGGTAACATCCTTGAACTCCTAAACTAATTCACATAACATCTCCTAAAATTTTATATTTTTAATCCACACAACACACGCCGTTATTCATTACTTATTATATTATGTACCTGTAACTACGTTGTGCTGCACTGCATCTTCTGCATCTGTGAGGGTGGAGACTCTTGGTGCTACTCACATAGGTCCTTTATTCAACGTTGGGCAGTCCTTGACTAAGTGACCTTTCTCATTATAGTTAAAACAGCGGCCCAAACCTGCTTTACACTCACCAACATGAAATTTATTACACTTTGGGCATTGGGGAAACTGAACATATCCTTGTGCACTTTCCTCATTCCCTTGGTTAATCCTATCGTCACTCGTCCTTTTAACACCTTGCGATTGTTGCTCTTCAATATTCTGCTAAGGTGAATTTTCCTTGAAGAATTCCCTTGGAGGTTCTTCCTGTAAAGCCTTTGCTACTACCTTCGTATATGGTGCTTCGTCTAATCCTTTGATCGCAATCCCTCGTAAAAGGTCCATCTTCAGACCCTAGATGAACTGATGTACTTTGTTTCTCGTCGGTGTCCACCGAATGTGTTGCATAGCGGGATAATAACTCAAACTTCTGAACATACTCGGCCACTGATCCATATTGCCGCAGTCGAGAGAATTCGATCATCTTTTCCTTCCTCACACTGCGGTCGAAGTACTTCTCGTAGAAAATCCTCTCGAATCTGTCCCAGCTTAATGCCACTATAGTTGACTGCACAGTGTCCCACCAAAAATCCAGCATTCCTGGTGAGATGAAACGTGACATAAATAACTTTCTTGTTCTCCTCCACTTCCGCAAAGTTGAAGATGTGCTTGATCTGCCAGATCCATTCCCCAGCTTGAGTTGAGTCCGTCGATAATCCATCAAATGTAGGTGGTTAGAGTCGCCTGAATCAATCCCCACTGGTGTCACGTGGAGCATTCCCATGATTATTGTTTCCCTTATCTTCCCTGGCCATCATGTGTTCCATCATGCGTGACTGAATGCTGACTAACTCAGTTAAATGGTCCAGGGCGTCGCCTCTGTTGTTTGCATCACCTTGATTCCCTTTCACCATTTCTAAAAAAAAAATCCTATAAACAAAATAATCTAATTTAATAACAGAACTTTTACTGGAACTTTAAACACTTACAGTTGGTGGAGCGGTCTCACGTGGCGGGTTGCACAGTCAGACATTTCACAGAATCGGTTTTAAAACCTTGTCTCTCTGATACCACAACTGTGACAGCCCGAAACCCGATCAGGGTCGAAAGCCATCACTCGGGACCTTTAACAGAAAACGAGACTACTTTTTTTTTCGCGGAACAGAACAGACAGAGTTACAGAAAACGCAGAGGCAGAAAAACTGTTACCAAATGCTTGGACAACTTATGAAAAGCTGTCTGAACTTTTAAAACTTTAACAGAAAGCAGAATCGAATGACAGAAGACATGCACCGTCAATGCAAACCCTAGACATATAATTTACAGAGAGGGCAAAACTACAGTGAGTAACAAATTTCAGAATCACAGAAAGATAGTACAGGAGCTAATTTAGAACTAAGTTACAAGAGTCAGTGACAGAATTAGCTAGGGAAGATCACATACAGAAATGGTTGACTGAAATGAAGAAACAGGATAAAACAGGAAAACAGAAAGAATTACAATAAAATGGGGCGGAAGGAGTAATTTAACACTGAGCGGAAGTCGTGGATACCGGCGGAAGTTGTAGGCAGAAAACTGGCGGAAGATTTAGTTGGATGACGTCAGGCAGATGATAAAATTTCAAAGGCAAAAGCGGAGATGACGTCAGGAGGTAGAAGTTAATAAAACTTGGCGGTAGAAGTGTGCTGACGTCAGGCGGAAGATGCAGCTGACGTGTAGAAGTTAATAAAACTTCGCGGTAGAAGTGTGCTGACGTCAGGCGGAAGATGCAGCTGACGTCAGACGGTAGAAGTAATTTTAAAGGGGTAGCGGGCAGCGGTGGATTTGGAATTTTACACTTAGCGGTAGATGTAATTTTCAAATACGGGCAACGGGCAGCGGTAGAAGCGAAACATAAGGAAAAACACTACTTGGCGGTAGATAAAGACAGAATACTCCGCGGTAGATGTAAGCTAAATTCCTACCGGTAGATGTAATCGGAAGACATAGTTTTAAAGGCAGAAATTTACAACTATTAACAGAATCACACACAGACAGAGGGCATAAAAACAGAAGACCTAAACATCCTCACTACAACTGACAGATTTCAAGAAAACAAACTGCATGGATAGCTCTAAAATTCGAGACCATCCATGCATGACCTGAAAAGGGAGAACTCAAACAGTTCCAGAATGTTTTCAAAACATTACAAGGCAGTAATACAAAATATTTCAGGAGACAACTATTAACTGTCAACAGAGATTTAAAACTTAGACATCAGAACTGTTACTTAGGGTTTAGGTAAACAGTCTGCAAAATCTACCAAAAGAGAAGTTTTTAAAATATAAATACGACACAGAGTTTAAAACTTTACTCTCTCAGTCAAGAATATGCCTGGCTGCCACAACCATCCCCGAGAGCTCGAGCCACCAGCCATCTACTCGTCAGATTGAGGCACAAAGTCCTCATGTTCGGGTTCAGTACCTACATCAGGGAGTTCACCTATGAGTCTAAAACTCAGTAAGATCATAATAAGATGCAGTGATGCAAATGCTATGCATGCGATTTTTCAGAATACAGTGACAGTACAGAGCATTAAGTTACAGTGGCAGTAGAATTAAGTGGAGCTTATAGGGGAACTGGCAAACAGTGGCGGAGGGGGAGGGTGCACTATCAGGCACATTCAGGGATACAGTACAGTAAACGGTACAGTGGGGAAGGGGGAGGGTGCACTATCAGGCACATTCAGGGATACAGTACAGTAAACGGTAAACAGTAAATAGTAAATAGTTCTAGGGCCAATCCCCGTCTCGCACTTAACCTGGTACATTTCAGTCGGATTTTATCTTATTAATTTCAAACAGTGTACAGAAATCGGTTTTGCATGAATTTTTAGGAAAACAGTGTATGCATGAACGGTGCCTGAACTTTAACTGGCAGATAACAGAATAAAACAATAGACAGCAGAAGATAAATCAAAGCCAGACATTTCAGAACATAACTCTAACTCTTCTACCCAAAACAACCCGACAGAACAGAAAACCTAGTACCTCCTTGATGTAGGGCCTTAAGGGCCGGATCTATGCTTATGAACTTACCTGTTGCTGCAGAGTTGAAAGTCTTGAACGTGTTGCCTCAGTGATGCACGAACTTATACATGCATGTAACATTACTTACCTGACGTCCTTGGTAAATTTATCTCAACTTGTACAAAATTGTATTCTTGTCAGCAGAACGTGGAAACCTAAACATCATAACATCATTCATAAGAACATAACCAATTTACGTCCTCAGATTTTCTGTGATGACCCAAATGTGCACGTATGAGTACGACTGCGGGGCAAACCTTGAGTTGCGGGGCAAACCTAGGGACCTAAGCTGAGTGTAGGCGAATCCCGGACTCGAGTATAGGGGAATCCAGGGTCGTAAAGAGGGGGTCGTCACAATCCCACATCGCTTGGGGAAGTACATGGAAATGAAACATATGTAAGAGATCCCTCCCAACATAGCAAGACGCGTTTTGGAGCACAATTGACAACGGATCCCAAAAGAACTCCGAAGTTAAAAATGCTTCGGCGAGAGCAATTCCAGGTTGGGTGACCTTCCGGGAAGTTCTCGCCAAACAAAGCCGTGAGGGGAGGATATTGGGCTACGACCCAATCCCCAGAGCAGACAATATCTTGCTGGGAAACGGGGTCGTTACAAATGGTATCAGAGCCTGTACCCAACCGGAAATGTGGCCAACGAGGACGTTGGGCCCCCGAGGGGGGGTGATTGTGATGACCCGAATGTGCACGTATGAGTACGACTGCGGGGCAAACCTTGAGTTGCGGGGCAAACCTCAGGACCTAAGCCAAGTGTAGGCGAATCCCGGACTCGAGTATAGGCGAATCCCGGGTCGTAAAGAGGGGGTCGTCACAATCCCACATCGCTTGGGGAAGTATATGGAAATGAAACATATGTAAAGAGACCCTCCCAACATAGCAAGACGCATTTTGGAGCACGATTGGCAACGGATCCCATAAGAACTCCGAAGTTAAAAGTGCTTCGGCGAGAGCAATCCCAGGTTAGGTGACCTTCCGGGAAGTTCTCGCCAAACAAAGCCGTGAGGGGAGGATATTGGACTACGGCCCAATCCCCAGAGCGAACAATATCTTGCTGGGAAACGGGGTCGTTACATTTTCGGCTAACATTAAGCTAAACTCCAAAATCAACAAGAGACACCAGTAGTGCTTAACATCCAAAGTCCAATAATAATAGAACTTGAATTCAAACCCAAAATAAGTGCATGAAATCTCCTAATTTCCAACAACCATCAAAATAATGCTCCTACCAGTCATCACACTTCAATGGAGGCCAAATCATATCACATGTCATAATGCTCAAGTCAAACACACTAAACAATTAGCATTTAAACAAATTTCCAACAAGCAGACCAATGTCATAACCAAACCCGGATTTTGACCTAGAAATTGAGCCAACTTCAAAACTTCATAACTTTTACGATACACATCGAAACGACTTGATTCCAACGGCCATGGTTTCCTTAAAGTGTCTAGTTTAACACACCAAAATAGTTTTTAAAATAGAAGTCGATAGGTTTGCCAACAATGGATAAACCCGAAACTGCCCTGCTCCTAATTCAAAATTTCAGACTTTCATCAAAATTTAACCAAGCTCAAACCTTTTCTAATTCAACATTCAGCATAATTATTTAACATGTTTGAAGAAGCATAAAGAGAGAACATTCAGCAAGGGACCTCCCATTTTCGTGCATTCATAACAAATTCCAACATCCACCAACATACTTCACCACAATACACTAAATGTATTTCCCTTCCCAATCTATCGTCAATACCTTTATTTAAATTAGTCAAACGTCCAAATGGAGATAAAACCCAGCAAAACAACCAACATTACATGCAATTATTTAGGGTTTACAACTCTCTAAAGAAAATCTTCCACAAAATGCTTCCAAATGCACACCACTCCATCAACACAAATAACCCTAAGCTAACATCCACTCTTACCTTATTTTTCTTCAACGACTGAAGCTCTGAGAAATGAGAAGTCGTCGACTATGGAGGAAGGGCTGGAGAAATCGTGAAGAATAGAGAGAGGATGGGTGAGTGTGTGAACCGCTGGAGGAGAAGAAAGGAAATAGGGGGGGGGGAGATTGTTTGCTGCAGAAGACAAACTTAGAGGGAGAGAAAAATGTGTTCTGGAGATGAAGAAAACTAAAGGAGTAAGGGGAGGGTGTTTGGCTGCTACGTAGAGAGAGAGAGAGAGAGAGATTAGAAATGTTTGGTTACATGGATTGTAGTGGCTTCATGAAGAAGCTTTGCATTTAATTCAACCTTAATTTAATTTATTAAGTTAATCCAATAAACCATATATCATATACATTTTAAATCCCTCTTTTAATTAATCCCTCTAAAAATCTAAAGTTTAGTTTCTCCATCCATTTATCTTTCGTTTGGGTAACTCCCTAAGATTTTGTGCGAAACTCTAAACGCATAGCTAAAATATAGGGTAAAGTTTTCGGGTGTTACACCTTCAGAGTCAGCTTTCAATAGTGGTGGACTTGTACTTGATTCTTTTCATAGTTCTTTATCACCAAAGACTGTCGAAGCGCTTATTTGCAATCAAATCTAGTTTCGGGGGAAATACATGATTTAAAACACTTCAATGATGGGGTGGATGATTTTCAAAAAAGTGTGTTTTAAATTTTTCTCTATTATTTTTAGTAATTACTGTGTTTTATATAATTACTTTGTAACTTATATTTTGCAGATTTTACACCAGTAGGTGAATGTAGCGAAGCAATTATAATTGGTGAATAGTGAGAACATCTAATTTTTTCATATTCCGACCTTTAGGGCAAGATCGATTTCAAAATTAGAAAGGTGAATTGGTTATTGTATCAGGAATGTTACTTGGTACCTATTAATTATTAGACATGTAGTGAAGAAAATAAATTATCTAGAAAATATTATTGAATATTAATGTTTGGGTTATTTAGAGTGATCAGCATTAGGATTATGAATTGTAGATTTCTGAATCCATGATTAGTTTGGGGTAAATTATGAGTTCTAATATTTTTGTTAAACTCGTGGTGTGTTTCATTTCTTTGGGGTTTGCTATGCAATAATTGCACAAATTTTTTGGATATGCACAGTAATCGAAATATAATACAAAAGTATGATTTTCAGTATCAGTTCTGTGACGTCTCTAAAACTGTACCCAATTTCCGTACTATTTTTTTTTTTATAAACTCTAAGCGGAACCTAAACCGAAATCGAAATCAGAATCGAAATCGGAATTGAATTATAACTTTTAAAACAATTTAAAACTTTAAAACCATTTAATTAAAACTTAATTTAATTAAATTAAAAATAACCTAAATAATAAATAAAAATAAGGAGGCGATTATTCGCTGGGCGAATAATCGCCCCTAAGGCGATTGCAACAGGCGAGTAATCGCCTGTTGCATCGCCTGTGGCGATTGCTCGCCACTCCCTCTTGATTTTTTCCAGAGGGAGGCGATTCAATCGCCAGGGTTGGCGACTATTCGCCAACCCCTCTGCCCCTGCTTCCTATCCTTCGTTTCTTTCCTTTAATTTCTCCAACACATAAGTACAATCATATCAAATAACACTCACTATAATTTTCATTCATTTCACACTTAACCATTCTCCTAATAACGACTCGAAATACATTTTAAAACTAAGAACATTTTCATGAAAACTAACTGCATGGGTACGTTTAAAACCTAAACAAATCCTCCTGTTTCAATCACCACGCAGTTCCAAAATACATTTAATGAAAGACTTTTCAAACCATTATAAAACAGTTTCCAAAACATTAACATATACATATATACCTATCAACTATCCAGAATCAAACAACCTAAAGTATTTCTAAACAAACATCAGCCCAAAAAGTCCCCAAACCCTCAAAATCTGTATATACAGTCCCCACGGGTCAGGTAAGCCTCGACTGTACCAGCACACCACCGCAGCCATCCTCCGTCAACTGGACTCAAGCCTCAGGAGGAGGAATCTCATCCTCACCTGCTTCCTCGTAGTAACCTACACCATACAATACACTATGAGATAAAAATCTCAGTAAGCTCTAGTAAATGTAACTATATGCTATGCGTGTGAGTTCAGAAATCATGCAACATTTTCTTTACTTTACTCTGTGGGTGTCACCGAGATCTCAACCTCCTAACCGGAGAGAGCACATCCTGCGGTCGGACTACTCTTTCCAGCTAGAAGAGGGGGGTACACGCTTACAACACGTACAGCCGTGCCTGAGCCCTATCTCGCATGACCTGTAAACTGTATGCCTTTCGGCCTGTATGCCTTTCGGCCCATTTTAACTGTATGCCTTACAACCCATTCTATTCTTTACATTATCCCTAAAACATTTTGCAGAAATTCATTTTCATGCTTTTCTTTAAAACACGTGATGCATGAACAGTTCATAACAGAATTTAAACACTCAGCATACATACCATCAAGACTGTTAAACAAAATCTATAAAACAATTAAACCTAACTACCCAACCAAAACATTATAAACTAGTGCGTCACCAAACTCCTCGAAGCGACATTCGACGTACGGTGTAGGCCAATCGGCCAGAGAAGAATCACGAGAACTTACCTCGTGTCCAAAGTAGCTCAAGCTCCGTCCACGAGCGTTGTTTGTCTGAGGTAAAACATAACGGTCGATGTTAAAACAATTTAAGCTTCTAAACGTCCTAATTAACAAAACCTTAACTAACGAATTTCTTAAAACGTCCAACTTAACTATTCGGAGCATATTAATGAACAATTTACGATTGATACCTCGAAACTACAATTTACGAGCTTTTCCCTAAAACCCGAAAATCCCTAATTTTTAACATTTTCACAAATTGCTATAACTTCGTCCAATAATCATCTAAATTCGTCCAATGCGTTCAATATATGCTTAATCACAGTAAACCTATTAATTTCGGACCCTAAATCGCGTTTTAAATCGAAACCCTAAACGAACCTAATTGTTTAAACCTCCAAAATCATCGAAATAAAAGCTCTAAAATTGTAGGTTCATACCTAGAACGTTGATTGGAGGAGAAAGCGTGAAGAAAACGGAACGATCGGAGGTCAGAACGGAGGTCGGAAGTGGAGAACTCGTCGATGGCAGAGAAGGAGATCGCAAATTGGAGCTTCCCTGGCGTGAAAATGGTGGAGGAGGAAGGAGAAGAGTGATTTTAATTAAAATTTACTTTGCAAATTACCATTTTGCCCTTCGCACTTAATTCTATTTGTTTCGTCCTTTGTTTCGTTAATTGTCTAACAATTCGGTTTCTCCAAATCTCCTTATTTCACCAACAAGTCCAACTTATTATTTGGGATCTATTAAAACTGTCCGTTCACAATTCGGAACTCGTTTACTATTTTTACTACAACGTTCATTATATTACGAGAAACCTAATTACTCGGAATATAGCGTTATTACTCCAAAAATTCTCGTAAATTCCTTAACATTCCAATTATTCGATAGGATTGTAATGACGCTTTCTTTTCGAGAAACGGACTCGATTTGACATATTTACAAAAATGCCATTTTATAATATAATAATAATATTCTAAAAATCCGTACGAGCCGGATATTACATTCTACCCTCCTCATTTAGAATTTTGTCCACAAAATTAAATTATGCAAATAACTCAGGATATCTAGTCATCATATCATGCTGTCGTTCCCACGTCGCTTCTTCCACCTCGTGGTTCTGCCATAGGACTTTGACTAGCGAAATCTCTTTGTTGCGTAGAACCTTGATGGAATACTCCAAATAACGTACCGGCCTCACCTCATAGCTCAAGGTAGGCTGTACCTCGATCTTTGTAGCCTCCACGATATACGACGGATCGCGCAAGCACTTTCGAAGCATAGATACATGAAATACGTCGTGGATACCCTCCATAGAAGCCGGAAGCTGCAATCTGTACGCCAACTTCCCGATCCTTTTCAGAATAGGAAAGGGCCCCACATAACGAGGGTTTAGCTTACCCCTCCTTCCAATTCTCGCAATGCCCTTGAACGGAGAAACTTTGAGATACACCTCATCACCTTCTTCGAACTCTAGCTCTCTCCGTCTAGTGTCAGCATAGCTCTTCTGTAGGCTCTGAGCTACCTCGATACGCTGTCGGATAATGGCAATCTGCTCTGCCGTCTGCTGTAGAATCTCTGGACCCACGATGCTGGCCTCGCCAACCTCGTCCCAATATAGTGGAGATCTACACTTTCGATCATATAAGGCTTCATACGGAGCCATACCGATAGTAGCCTGGAAGCTGTTATTATAAGAGAACTCGATCAGTGGCAAATACCTGCTCCACGATCCCTGAAACTCCAACACACATGCTCTGAGCATATCCTCCAGAATCTGATTCGTCCTCTCTGTCTGTCCATCAGTCTGAGGATGAAATGCGGTGCTGAAATTAAGCTGAGTCCCCATAGCTCTGTGCAGACTCTTCCAGAACTTCGATGTGAATCTCGGATCTCTGTCGGAGACAATAGAAACTGGCACGCCATGTAGTCTGACAATCTCCTGCACATAAAGCTCGGCGAGCTGATCCATAGACGATGCCATCCTCACAGATAAAAAGTGGGCCGACTTTGTCAATCGGTCCACAATAACCCATATGCCGTCATGGCCCTTCGTCGTCCTCAGGAGCCCCACAATAAAATCCATGGAGATCTGCTCCCACTTCCACTCCGGAATCGGCAGTGGCAATAACGTTCCGGCCGGCCTCTGGTGCTCTGCTTTTACCTGTTGACATACTAAACAGGTCTCAACGTACTTGGCAACCTCCTTCTTCATGTTCGGCCACCAGAAGTGTTGTCTCAAATCCCGGTACATCTTGGTACTTCCCGGGTGCACAGAATATGCCGAAGAATGTGCCTCGGCCAATATTTCTCTCTTCAGATCCTCGTCGTTAGGCACGTACCACCTATGCCTGAACTTCAGAATACCGTCCTCTGATAAATGGAAATCCGACGAGTCTCCTAATGTCATGCTCGATCGAAGCTCCTCACACTCCGTATCATTCTGCTGAGCCTCACGTATCCGATCCAGAATAGTCGGCCTGAGAGAAATGTTGGAGAGCATACTGGACAACTCTGCCACTACCTCCACATCGAATCTCTCAATCTCAGACCGCAGCGTAACTGACATCGCTGCTAATGAAGGCTGTCTCGCAGAAGGCACTCTACTCAAGGCATCAGCAACCTTATTCGCCTTTCCTGGATGGTATTTGATATCAAAATCATAGTCTTTGACAAACTCAAGCCATCGTCTCTGTCACATATTCAGCTCCTTCTGCGTAAACAAGTACTTCAAGCTCTTGTGGTCAGAAAATACCTCGCACTGTTGCCCATACAAATAATGCCTCCATATCTTCAGTGCGAAGACCACAGCTGCTAACTCTAGGTCGTGCGTAGGGTAATTCTGCTCATACGGCTTCAACTGCCGAGAAGCATAGGAAATAACTCTCCCCTCCTGCATCAATACACAACCGAGTCCCACTCCAGACGCATCACAGTAAATACTGAATCTGAAACCCTCAACCGGTAACGCCAATACTGGAGCGGTGGTCAATCTCTGCTTTAACTCCATAAAACTATCATCACAAGCAGGCGACCAAATAAACCTCTCGTTCTTCCGAGTCAATCGTGAAAGAGGAAGTGCGATCTTCGCGAATCCCTCTATAAACTTTCTATAATAACCGGCCAATCCGAGAAATCCACGCACCTCACGTACGTTCTTCGGCTGTGGCCAATCTCTGACCACCTGAATCTTGCTCGGATCCACAGAAACTCCGTCCTGTGATATGATATGGCCAAGGAAGCTCACTATGTCAAGCCAGAACTCGCACTTCGAAAACTTTGGATACAGCTGGTGCTGACATAGGGTTCTCAGAACAATCCTCAGATGCTCCTCGTGTTCTTCCTTCGTCTTAGAGTAAATCAAGATGTCGTCAATGAAAACCACCACGAACTTGTCCAGATACTCCTTGAAGACACGGTTCATCAGATCCATAAACGCTGCAGGGGCATTAGTAAGTCCAAAAGACATGACAAGGAACTCATAATGCCCATACCTCGTTCGGAAAGCCGTCTTCGGTACATCATCCATCCGGACCTTCAACTGATTGTAACCCGAGCGTAGATCAATCCTCGAAAATACTCGGGCACCTTGCAGCTGATCAAACAAATCGTCAATCCGCGGCAGTGGATACTTATTCTTCACTGTGAGCTTATTCAGCTCCCTGTAATCAATGCACATCCTGAGGGTCCCGTCTTTCTTCTTGACAAACAGAACGGGCGCACCCCAAGGCGATACACTGGGTCGAATAAATCCCTTCTCTAACAATTCGTCAAGCTTGAGTCCTCAACTCTCTCAACTCAGCTGGTGCCAACCGATACGGGTTCTTAAACCTCGGCGCGGAGTTTGGATAGACATCGATAGTGAATTCGATCTCCCGGTCTGGTGGTAACTTGGGAAGATCATCAAGAAAGATCCCAGAGAACTCTCTGACGATAGGAATGTCGCTCGGCTTCAATCCGCTGAGCAACTGACAATCAAATACAGAGGCCAAATAGATAGAGCACGCACCTTTAAACTGCTCGTTGACCATCATGGAATAAGAAATAGGCGAGCTACTCAATCTGCTCATCGCCTGATAAGAAAACTCAGCTTTACCCGGGTCGAAAGGTGACAATCCCGGATCGACAGTCGATGGTGGCGAAGTGCTGCGATAGGCAATCCATCCCTAAAATCAGATCATAGTGCTCGATGCCCATAACAATAAGGCGAGCATAGAGAGTACGGTCCCCAATCGAGATAATGTTGCCCAGGACTACACGGCTTGACTGCATACGCTCTCCTGAAGGTAGCATCACACTATACTCGCATTCTGCTAACTCAGGTGCAAGCCTCAATCTCGATACACAAGCGGTGGAAATAAAAGAATGCGTAGCCCCCGTGTCTAATAAAGAAAATATAGGAACACCAGTAACCAATATAGTACCTGCTATCACGGCAGGCTGATCCTCGTTATCAACATCACCAGGCTCGATAAAAGCAAAGATCATGGGCATAACTCTCCTCTGATCACCGCCTGTCTGGTCTCGACCCTGCTTCGGGCAGTCTCTAACAAAATGGCCTGCATCACCCCATCGGTAGCATACATTTATGCCCACCCTGCACTGGCCACTGTGCTCCCTCTGGCATTTAGGACAAATAGGTACCTGAGAAGCACCCTGTAATTGCTTTCCCTTTCCCCGGTCATTACCTCCCTCAAGAGGTCTCTTCACACCTCTCTGCTGCTGCTGAGGCTGTGCTCTAGGCTGCCAACCTCGTGACTGAGGTCGAATCTCTCGGAAGAAGCCCTTAGATGGCTCCTTCGATCTAGTAGAACTCTGCTCAACTGCCTTAATGTCGAGGGCTCTGGCCACTATCTCGTCGTAGGATACATTACGTACCCCAGATATCGTAAGGCGCATCCGGAACTCCTGGCCAAGTCCCTGTAAAAACCGACGCACCTTGTCCTCGTTGACACTGACCTGCCGTGGTGCAAATCGAGACAGCGCCTCAAATCTTCTAACGTACTCGGCAATAGAAGCAGTCTGCCGCAACTGCATAAACTCGACCATCTTCGCCTCGCGAACGGTATGGCTGAAATATTTATCGTAAAACAACTCTCTGAATCTCTCCCAGCCCATAATAGTCACATCGGTGGTCGTCTTCACAGTGTCCCACCAAAACCGAGCATCTAAGGCCAAATGATAGGTCACCAGTGCGACCTTCTCTCCATCCTCTATGCTAGCATACGCCAGCATGTCCTCCATAGTGCGAACCCCTTCCTCGGCTGAAGAGGGATCCGTAGACTGTCCGTTAAAGAAAGGGGGCTGGAGCTTTTGAAATCTCTCCATCCCACGGCTACCCAGTATAGTTGTCTCCCAAGCTCTAGTGCCCTCTCGGTCAATCAAAGTACCCAGCTGTTGAGACTGTCTCTCCATCTGCTGAGCCTGTCTCTCCATATGCTGAGACTGCTGGGCAAAAAAATCCTTGAGCGTGTCAATCGTATCGTCTCTGTCATCTCGGTCGTTCCGTGGACGCACCATAATTATAAAACTCCTATATAAAGTTAAAACAAATATTCTAAGAACTAGAAATCAAATAAAGCTATAAACATACTTACAGTTGATGAAGAATGTCCGCGTAGTGGCTGTGCAGTCGAGCAGTCTACAGAACCGATTTTAAAACCCGGGGGCTCTGATACCATAAATGTGACGTCTCTAAAACTGTACCCAATTTCCGTACTATTTTTTTTATAAACTCTAAGCGGAACCTAAACCGAAATCGAAATCAGAATCGAAATCGGAATTGAATTATAACTTTTAAAACAATTTAAAACTTTAAAACCATTTAATTAAAACTTAATTTAATTAAATTAAAAATAACCTAAATAATAAATAAAAATAAGGAGGCGATTATTCGCTGGGCGAATAATCGCCCCTAAGGCGATTGCAACAGGCGAGTAATCGCCTGTTGCATCGCCACTCCCTCTGGATTTTTTCCAGAGGGAGGCGATTCAATCGCCAGGGTTGGCGACTATTCGCCAACCCCTCTGCCCCTGCTTCCTATCCTTCGTTTCTTTCCTTTAATTTCTCCAACACATAAGTACAATCATATCAAATAACACTCACTATAATTTTCATTCATTTCACACTTAACCATTCTCCTAATAACGACTCGAAATACATTTTAAAACTAAGAACATTTTCATGAAAACTAACTGCATGGGTACGTTTAAAACCTAAACAAATCCTCCTGTTTCAATCACCACACAGTTCCAAAATACATTTAATGAAAGACTTTTCAAACCATTATAAAACAGTTTCCAAAACATTAACATATATATATATATACCTATCAACTATCCAAAATCAAACAACTTAAAGTATTTCTAAACAAACATCAGCCCAAAAAGTCCCTAAACCCTCAAAATCTGTACATACAGTCCCCACGGGTCAGGTAAGCCTCGACTGCACCAGCACACCACCGCAGCCATCCTCCGTCAACTGGACTCAAGCCTCAGGAGGAGGAATCTCATCCTCACTTGCTTCCTCGTAGTCACCTACACCATACAATACACTATGAGATAAAAATCTCAGTAAGCTCTAGTAAATGTAACTATATGCTATGCGTGTGAGTTCAGAAATCATGCAACATTTTCTTTACTTTACTCTGTGGGTGTCACCGAGATCTCAACCTCCTAACCGGAGAGAGCACATCCTGCGGTCGGACTACTCTTTCCAGCTAGAAGAGGGGGGTACATGCTTACAACACGTACAGCCGTGCCTGAGCCCCATCTCGCATGACCTGTAAACTGTATGCCTTTCAGCCTGTATACCTTTCGGCCCATTTTAACTGTATGCCTTACGGCCCATTCTATTCTTTACATTATCCCTAAAACATTTTGCAGAAATTCATTTTCATGCTTTTCTTTAAAACACGTGATGCATGAACAGTTCATAACAGAATTTAAACACTCGGCATACATACCATCAAGACTGTAAAACAAAATCTATAAAACAATTAAACCTAACTACCCAACCAAAATATTATAAACTAGTGCGTCACCAAACTCCTCGAAGCGACATTCGACGTACGGTGTAGGCCAATCGGCCAGAGAAGAATCACGAGAACTTACCTCGTGTCCAAAGCAGCTCAAGCTCCGTCCACGAGCGTTGTTTGTCTGAGGTAAAACATAACGGTCGATGTTAAAACAATTTAAGCTTCTAAACGTCCTAATTAACAAAATCTTAACTAACGAATTTCTTAAAACGTCCAACTTAACTATTCGGAGCATATTAATGAACAATTTACGATTGATGCCTCGAAACTACAATTTACGAGCTTTTCTCTAAAACCCGAAAATCCCTAATTTTTAACATTTTCACAAATTCCTATAACTTCGTCCAATAATCATCTAAATTCGTCCAATGCGTTCAATATATGCTTAATCACAGTAAACCTATTAATTTTGGACCCTAAACGAACCTAATTGTTTGAAACTCCGAAATCATCGAAATAAAAGCTCTAAGATTGTAGGTTCATACCTAGAACGTCGATTGGAGGAGAAAGCGTGAAGAAAAACGGAACAATCGGAGGTCAGAACGGAGGTCGGAAGTGGAGAACTCGTCGATGGCAGAGAAGGAGATCGCAAATTGGAGCTTCCCTGGTGTGAAAATGGTGGAGGAGGAAGGAGAAGAGTGATTTTAATTAAAATTTACTTTACAAATTACCATTTTGCCCTTCGCAGTTAATTCTATTTGTTTCGTCCTTTGTTTCGTTAATTGTCTAACGATTCGGTTTCTCCAAATCTCCTTATTTCACCAACAAGTCCAACTTATTATTTGGGATCTATTAAAACTGTCCGTTTACAATTCGGATTTCGTTTACTATTTTTACTACAATGTCCATTATATTACGAGAAACCTAATTACTCGGAATATAGCGTTATTACTCCGAAAATTCTCGTAAATTCCTTAAAATTCCAATTATTCGATAGGTTCGTAATGACGCTTTCTTTTCGAGAAACGGACCCGATTTGACATATTTACAAAAATGCCATTTTATAATATAATAATAATATTCTAAAAATCCGTACGAGCCGGATATTACAAGTTCTGTTTTGTCTTCTATCAAATTAGTATTTATAATGCAGCCAAAAAAAAAAACTCAGGAGGACTAGAACGGGACCAGAATTCTAGTCCGGTTCTGGGAAAATTTTTTTGCTTATTGGTGCAAAAAATTAAAAATCGAATTTAGTGGTCCGGTACTAATTTTTTAAAAAACTGGACCGAACCGAACCACGATCACCCCTATTAATAATAATAATGTTGCCGTTGTAATACGTAGAGAGTATTGATCTGAATTATTCACAGGAAATACTGTACTGGATAATCTCCTAGACAGAATTACTTTTCCAAGTAAGTTTTTAGAAAAAACTGGAGGGGTCACAAACGGTTCCACTTAAAATCCAGTCTCCTAGACAGAACTTACTTACACAATATAATTACACCACTAAATAAGCGATACGATAAACAATAGCAGATGCGGTTCAAAAAATACCAGAAATATTTCCTTACGCTGTAAAATTATAACAGCCAAAAAATAAGAGAAATAATGGTTAAAATGAATATCGATAATTTTTACGTGAAAAACCAAATCGAGAAAGAATCACGGGGACCGAGTCTAGAAAGATCTCACTATGAAAATAAGATTTACAATATTTTTCGAGATATCGAATATTTTAAAAAATATTCACTGAGAGAAATCATCACTCTTAAAATTCTTACTGTACTTAAAGATTACCTTACTTATTCTCTTCTTCATAAATAACTCTCGCTATTTTCTATTTTCTTTTCCTTCTTCACAAAAAATTTCTCTTCTTCTTTGGATGGATTTTTTCCTTCACCAGGGACTCTACGACAGAATTCCTCACCAGAAGAGATGCAGAAGGAATTTTTTATTTATGCGATGAGATGGTCCCTCCTCATGTTGGAGGGACCCACAAACATTATTCTTTTATAATTAACTACGCTTCAGTCTTCTATCATTATTCATTTATTAATTAATCTCCTCCACCTCGATCGTCTTCCACGTAATATTCTCCGTGTTTTCCTTCCCATCTGCCATGCAAACATGCCAACTCACCCATTCAAACATGTCTAGATTGGTTATTTTGATGTGGAAAAGTCCAACGTACCTTTCTCGCTTTGCTCAAACCCACCATTGCAGCTGAGTTCATTAATTTTTATGGAGTATTGATTTAAAAATTAGGATAAAAACCAATTTCAACTCTAAGTACGACATTAATTCGAAATACTCATAAACTAAAAATTCTAAAGACTAAAATCTTAGACTATCTAAAATAAAACAAATCAAACTTTGGTGGGAGGCTGATCATCTCTATCTGAATTTACGCCGAGAACGGAGATTCGATCGACCTCCGTTCTGTCCAGTATTTACATGACATTTAACGTATTGGGTCAGAAGGTCGATGTATGAAACAGAGATCCCTGTTCAATATGCATCACACATGATTTGAGAACGGGGGTTCCCTGTCCCGGAACGATCTCTCGTTCCTTGCACCCTAATTTTAGAGGTGCTTGAAAAAGAAAGGTATTCGCCACGAAACGATCCCCCATTCCCTGCCACCTCCATTTTAGGTGGTGCTTGGGAACGGTGGGTCCCCACCCTGGAACGGCCTCCTATTCTCAAGCGAATGTTTAAGAATGAGGGTCGTATTGGAAATCGGCCTCCCATTCTCAAGCAAAATACTTGAGAGTAGAGGGTCGTTCCAAAGCTTGGATCCCCCGTTCTCACAGCGCTAAAAAATTAGGGCTAAGAATGGGGGGTCGTTCTCGAGCAGAGACCTCGTTCCATAGCACACCTAAAGCTGGAGAGGTAGGGAATAAAATGTCGTTCCAGAGCGGAGATCCCCCTTTTCTCGAGCACCTCCTAAAATGGGGGAGGCATTGAACATGCAGTCGTTCCAAGGCAAGAACCTCCCGTTCTCGACTTAAATTTAGAACTGAGTGATCGACCCCTACTAAGTTTGATTTGATACATTTTAAATAGTTTAAATTTTTTGTAGTTAGAAGTTTTAGTTTAAGTGATATTTAATATTATATTTGGAGGTTGAAATTAATTTTTACCCTGAAAATTAAAATTTTATGCATAACAGGGTTGATAAACGAGCCAACTTTGGCAATGTCGTCGTCTAAATTTTTTATTGGCGGCAACATATGATAGTTCATCACGTGTCCTAATAATTTAATTTTGGGTAAATTCCAAAAACCACCCTCAAGTATAGGTAATTCCCGAAAAAACTCTCGAACTAAAAGTCGTCACAGTCAAAACCTCAAAGTTTTGAAAACTATCAAAAAAGACCCTGCGCGGGGGGCCGCATGCCCCCCGAATTGTAATTTGGGGGGCCGCATGCCCCTCGCATGTCCCCAAATGTGCAATTAGAAAGAAATTTGGGGGGCCGCATACAACATGCGGGGGGCCGCACCAATTCGGGGGGCCGCATGCTGTAATTCGGCCCCCCGCACTCTCAAATTATTCTTCATTATTTTAAAATAATTTTAAAAAATACCAAATTATATTCAATTCATTTAAAATTTTTACCACATATTCATGACATTATAGGAAGATAACGTAAAAAGTTTCGTGATTTTTTCAAATTAAAATAAATCATCATTTATTCTTAAGAAGTCAATTTGAGGCCTTAAACGATACATTTTGAGCCCAAAAAAGGCTGTCATGGGGTTGTACCCAAGTGCAGTATGTAGATCTACACACTTCATTTGGGTACAACCCCATGACAACTTTTTTGACCAAAATTTATCGTTTAAGGCCTCAAATTGACGTCTTAAGAAGAAATGAGGATTTAACTTTAAAAAAATACCAAATTATATTCAATTCATTTAAAATTTTTACCACATATTCATGACATTATAGGAAGATAACGTAAAAAGTTTCGTGATTTTTTCAAAATTGTTATGATTTAATATAATTTTTTTATAAAATAATGTCATTAAAATTACAATATATCGCACAAATGTTATAAAATCACGAAACATTTTTCAATGTCTTTCCATGATGTAATGAACATGTGATAAAAATTTCAAATAAATTGAATATGATTTGGTATTTTTTTAAAAAATAAATCATCATTTCTTCTTAAGAAGTCAATTTGAGGCCTTAAACGATACATTTTGAGCCCAAAAAAGGCTGTCATGGGGTTGTACCCAAGTGCAGTATGTAGATCTACACACTTCATTTGGGTACAACCCCATGACAACTTTTTTTGACCCAAAATTTATCGTTTAAGGCCTCAAATTGACGTCTTAAGAAGAAATGAGGATTTAACTTTAAAAAAAATACCAAATCATATTCAATTTATTTAAAATTTTTACAACATGTTTATTACATTATGGAAAGATAATGTAAAAAGTTTCGTGATTTTATAACACTTGTACGATATATTGTAATCTTAATGACATTATTTTATAAAAAAATTATATTAAATCATAATAATTTTAAAAAAATCACGAAACTTTTTACGTTATCTTCCTATGATGTGATAAATATGTGGTAAAAATTTTAAGTGAATTGAATATGATTTTGTATTATTTTAAAATTATTTTAAAATAATGAAGAATAATTTGAGAGTGCAGGGGGCCGAATTACAGCATGCGGCCCCCCGAATTGGTGCGGCCCCCCGAATTTCTTTGTAATTGCACATGCGGGGCATGGGGCATGCGGCCTCCGCCAGGGTCTTTTTTGATAGTTTTCAAAACTTTGAGTTTTTGACTGCGAAGACTTTTAGTTTGAGGATTTTTTCGAGAATTACACCTATTTGGGGTGGTTTTTGGAATTTACCCTTTAATTTTTGCATTGGATCTCTTTTTGAAAACAACGAAAAAATTAAGTTCTCTGAATTTGTATTGATTTCCTTCGCCATTTTCGATCTGTTAACTCAAATTTGCAGAAAGCTCTGAAATCTCTTCAATGGCTGAAACCCACAAGCTTCGCATCGTGATGTTCCCTTGGCTAGCTTTTGGCCACATGATTCCTTACCTCGAGCTCGCCAAGCTCATTGCTCAGAAGGGTCACTTCGTCTTCTTCGTTTCCACTCCGCGAAACATCGATCGCCTTCCGCAGCTTGACCCAGATTTATCTACTTTTATTAATTTTGTTAAAATCCAACTACCTCGAGTCAATGACCTGCCGGAAAACGCAGAGGCTACTTCTGATCTTCCTTATGACCGTGTGAGTACCTTAAAAAAGCTTACGACCAGCTCCAGACTCCGATGACCCAGTTTCTGAAATCTTCCCAGTTCGATTGGATTCTCCACGATTTCGCTCCCTACTGGATGCCCGCCATTGGAGCACCTTTGGGTATCAAAACAGCGTTTTTCAGCATCTTCAACCCTGAGTTTCTAGGATTTCTGGGTCCTCCTTCAGCTCTACTGGGCGATGAGAGTCGAAAAAAGCCGGAGGACTTCACCGTTTCCGCTGACTGGGTTCCGTTTCCGACGACGGTAGCATTCCGTTACTTCGAGATAAAGAAGATTTTGGACAGCGTATCGGCAAACGAATCCGGTGTTTCTGATCTTTACCGTCTCGGCACCGGAATTGAAAACTGCAACATTGTCGCAGTAAGAGGCTGCGCCGATTTCGAAGGGGAATGGTTTCAAGTCCTGGAAAATATTTACCACAAGCCGATCTTTCCCGTTGGACAACTGCCGACGACGGAGTACGAAACCGGCGAGGAAACTGAAACCTGGAGAACAATCAAACGCTGGTTAGATGAGAAAGAAAAAGGGTCGGTCGTGTACGTAGCGTTCGGCAGCGAGGCGAAACCGAGTCAATCAGAACTCACTGAGATAGCCCACGGGTTAGAGGAGTCCGAGTTACCATTCTTCTGGGTTTTCAGAAGTCGGCGAGGCGAATCCGATCCCGAGCTTATCGAGCTACCGGACGGATTCGAAGAGCTCACAAAAGAACGAGGGGTGGTGTGGAAGAAATGGGCACCGCAGCTGAAGATTTTGGGCCATGACGCGGTGGGAGGGTTCTTAACTCACTCCGGTTGGAGCTCGGTGGTAGAGGCGATTCAGTTCAACAGAGCTCTGATACTGTTAACCTTTTTGGCCGACCAAGGAATAAACGCGAAGGTTTTGACGGAGAAGAAGATGGGTTACTGTATTCCGAGAAACGAGAACGACGGGTCGTTTACGAGAAACTCGGTGGCGGAGTCGCTGAGGTTGGTGGTGGAGATGGAGGAGGGGAAGATTTACAGAGAGAGAGTGAAGGAGATGAGGGGTTTGTTTATGGATAAGGGGAGACAAGAGCGTTACGTGGACAATCTTTTGGGCTATCTTAGTTCTCAGCAAAATTGTGAGCATTCGCCATGGATTTTATTCTATAGTACTTGTTTCATTTGCTCTGTAACTTAGATTACTGGTAGGAGGAAGACAGCTCTGATTTTGATGGCAGTAAGTTTTCTTGAAACAAGAAGATAAACGATGGTGTCATGATATAAGCTGTAATAATCGGAAATAACACAAAAAATCGATCTTTTTTCGCAAATCATAAGGTTCCTTCGCCGGCGGTAGCGGTGCTGTCACCGGTTTCCGGGAACTGACAGAAAATGGTCCAAGAAGCTGAAAGAATTCTCAAAGCGGTGCTGTCACCGGTTTCCGGGAAATACAGATACATGTATATTGGGAGCAAATTTATTTGCAATCATTTTTAGACCAATTTTGCATGCATCCAAACCATAATACCAAATTATTGCTCTAGTTTCCTGCATTTCTTTAAGCTGGCATGGTGGTAGATTGTCCCCATAAAACGTCAACAAAGTTAGATCCTTACAGTCCATAATAGCAGATTCTATGAGTTCTAACAATTGAACTCTTAATACCATTCTGCACCTTGGATTGGAAGAACATAGAAGTCAATCACAAATTTCTGGATTTGAAAGATTACCTCTATCCGAGGACAAAATCCTCTGCATGCTGATTAACTGCAGTTTCTTACTAACATTCCAAACGTCTAGTAAGTTTTTTACAGGTAAAATCCAATTTCATCCTCAAATTATTATTATTATTTTTTAAAAACCCTTAAAATATTAACTCTAATAAGTCAAACCTTAAATTATTCAAAACCTAACAATTCAACCTCTGACGGTCGACCGACAATCTCCCGTTCTGCATTTTATACACATAACAAGGGACTGTTCTAAAAGCGCAGCCCCCCATTCTGTCAGAGATCTAATTCCACGTCCCCCACACGTGCACAATGAGAGACCGATCTAAAAAGAACGGCCCCCCATTCTATCTTAGAGTCGACGCAGGGGTGTAGAACCTCCCGCGCATATGTGTTGCTCGTGGAAAAGACACGAGGGACCATTCATTTTAGTTCGGCCCCCGTTCTCCCACAGCTCGTGATCAAATTATTGGCTGATCACAGGTTGCGGGAGAACGGGAGACCGTTATGGGAGAGCGGTCCCCCGTTCTCTAGAACAATCCCCCGTTCTCTCGCCTGTGACCAATTATTGGCTATCACAGGCGGGAGAACGGGGGACTGTTATGGGAGAGCGGTCCCCTGTTCTCCCGCCCTATTTAAGGAACCAGCCATTGCCCTCTATTCTCACCTCCCACTTCACGAAAACTCTAAAACCTCTCCATTATTATTTTGTAAAGGATAATTTTTATTGTACTAGCTATGACGATGGATTTTGATTCAAGTAGACCAGTTGATTTAGACGAACAACAATTTGTGATGCCGATATGAATTGATATTCGTACGTCACGCCTGCATATGGTGATTTTTGAGCATTCAATTATTTATATGGAAATGAAGAAATAGAGGTGCATTCGACCTCCAGAACTCTAGACGATGAGCTTTGAACACCGGTCGATTCTGGAGATGATGAGGTTGAAAGCATACCGATAAGAGAAAAACTCTCAATGAGATTTTTTTGGGAAAAAAGTATAGCTATTTAAAGGAAATTAAATCAGAAATAGTCAAATATTCTTTGAAAAAGACAAGTGGCGACTGACGGCTCAGTGTAAAAACGGATGTGAGTGGCGACTTCATGATTCGAAGATGTAAAACGAGCTTACATTTCAAATAAAAAGTTTGACCGATTCTCACAGATATTCAAAGAAAATTGAGAATCGACACGTTATAGCAAAATGGGTAGCGAATCATTATCTGGATAAGTTCAAAAGTCAACCTACGTGGGGAATCTCATCTATTATCGAGACAGTGATGAAAGATTTGACTATCAACATTACACCCAGTCTTGCGAGAAGAGCCAGAAGCGTAGCTCGAACACTTACTAAAGGGAATGACGACGAACAATACAATCTACTGTGGTCGTACGCAGCTAAAATATGTAGATCAAATCTGGGTAGCATATTAAAAATACATGCTTACGAGATGGACTCTGATTCATTGGTATTTCAAAGAATGTATACACATGGCTGCGTGCGAGACAAATTTGTTGTAGTTCGGTAGACTTGTTATGTGTTTGGATGGTTGTCATCTGAAGAGCTTGTGTCCCGGCCAACTACTCATAGCCATCAGTATTGACCACAACGATAAAATATATCATGTTGTTGTTGCCAATGTTGAATCCGAGTGTACGAACTCATGAAAGTGGTTTTTGACATATTTGAAGCAAGACCTAAACATGGGATCGGGATACGGATGAAAAATTGTTTCGGATCGACAAAAGGTATAATACATTTCTAATAGTTATTTCAACTATTTGGACGTTGTGGTAGTTATATTGTTTTTATGTTGACGTTACTTTTCATTCAAATATCAAGGGTTGTCAACTGATGTGCATGAACAATTTTGAGCTCAACATCCCACTATAGAAAAAATGATGTTGCATTTACCTTTTAATTTTACATTTTAATTTTTATTTTATGAGGTGACTAGTATAATAATATTTTTTTTTTTGCTGTTCATAATTAACTTAATTATTTCATCAATTAATAAGTATCATATTATGAGATAAAAATTAAATATATTGTTAATCTTATAATAATAATAATAATAATAATAATAATAATAATAATAACAAATTTCATATTTGTGACAACTAACTAAATAACAGATACTGTAAAAATAAAAGTCCAATTTAAATTGTGTCAAACTCATTAAATTGACTACTCCAATGAAAATATGAAATGAAAAACTTCTAAAAAACACGTGTAGTAAACCAACAAGGCAAACATTAAAAATATTCCACTATAATGTGGTATATTCATTAAATTGGGCACTACTATACATTAAGTAAACCGCATTAAAAATTGAGTGACTCGCAGACTCCAGACACATGTGCTATGGACATATAATTTAATAATGACGATATTCGAAGATCACTAAAGCAATGAAAATAAGACCCTAATTAGGTCTAGGTTTTTCGCACAGAGACATGACACAGTCAGCTGTTACATTACTCTAATTAACACAATCAAACACATTCTTCAACAATTGAATGCAGGTAAAGAAAATATAACCCTTTCAAGAGTCAATCAAACTTGTTCACACGGTCAAGATTATCAAAGTAAATATGTCTAGTGAAAATAGTTAAATGGTAAAATAAAACTGAAGAGCTATTGTAACACCCAAGAATTTCCGGTAAGATTTAATTTCGTATTCAAACAAATTTATGTTTTACATTACTATTATAATTGAAAGTTCAAGATTAGTGATCCGATGTTATAAAGTGTTGTAACACTTCGTGTGACACCGGTTATAAATACGATATAGGACAATATTAAAAATGCGGAAATTAACGACACAGGAGGTTGTTAACGCAGTTCGGCAATCAGCCTACATCTGCGGGGCCACGTCCAGATATGAAAACATTTCACGAGTTCAAACAAGGTTACAAGACACTCAGACTAAAACAAAATAAGACTCCCTCTTATCTTTGATGCCGACTCCATCAACCTTCACTAGTGAAACTGTTTTGCGAGCTCCCCTTGACTTAATAATAATCCCTTCTGGATTTTATAATGTGACAAGCTCCCCTTGTCGAAGATGACTCCTCCCGGAATCCGTGTATGGAAAGCTCCCCTTGCCCACGATAAAGATGACAAGCTCTTAATCAATAATCACATACACCACACAGAAACGTGGGTGAAGAAATAAAGATGCCCAGATGAATAGAGAAATTCCACACTCAAGAATAATGGCGTCGACTCCTTTCAACATATATAAAGAAAAGTCTTTTATATCAAGTGCAAGGTGCAGATCTGTTTCTCTCACCAATATATTCTCGAAACAGTCTATACATTCAAAAGATCCTTTCCCACGAAGTCAGCCTAAGGATCCGAAAAACTCTGCCTAACAAACTTGCCGCAGAGACACTTCCAATGACACTTTAGGAAAGTATCCCAAATAATTATGAATATGATCCAAATTTGTTACGATTCATTTTCTAACAAATCACATTTGAATTGACGAAATATTTTGCCAAATATGTTCTCCAAAATAGAAGGATAGAATAATATATATTCCAAAATAATATAATTTCCAATAACATAACATACCAAAAATAATAGGTTGCCAAAACTATAATGCCAACACACAATAGCATTAACAATCTCCCCCTTTGGCATTTTTGGCAAAACATAACTCCCCCTGAAGGAGAGAATTCGAAACTCCCCCTGAATGTGTAGCACCCGGTTTAATCACAATCTAATTATTTAATCAAATCGTGAGACATTATTTTTATGGAGGATTGACGAGTAGGTTAATGTATGACTAAGGGAGGGTAGTATGGTAATCTGATAGTAGTTAAGGTTAACGCATTTAAGGGAAGTGTTATTGAAGTAGCCGCCACTGTTTTATTTCATTTCCTCTCCATTCTCAGCTCCTCAGCTTAGCAGAACGCGATAGGAGACCCCCTTCGACTTTCTCCAGCGATTTCCTCCGAACTTGGTGAGTTTCGCTTCTATTTCTTGCTACATTGTATCTATCGTTGGTAGGAGGGATGATAAATGAGGTTTTGAGAAGGCGGTGAGCGAGTGGTGGTTTCGGTTTAAGTTGAAATCAGGAATGCACAATGACTAGAGTTTCCAAAACAGTTTCTCTTAGATTTCTAGTGGTTTAGAATGAAGATCAGAGGAAATTTAATGTATGCTCTGTCTATGATTTTAGGTTCGAGTATTACCCAAAGTAGCTTGCAACCAAGTTTTTCCAAGAGACCAGGTAAGTAGAGTTTGCGTGTGCCTTCGGGTCTACATCACAAAACAGTAGGATTTGTGTGTGTATGAATGTATGTGTCTATGAATGTATGTTTCTTTTCAGTTGCCATGCATCATATTTTGAAAGAAAATGAAAATGAATTTACATGAAGTAGCATGGTGAGATGTGAACAGATTGTAACAGTATACTTTTAAGGGAATTAATCCGCCCCTTAATCGAACATACGGATTCATACCCTGGGAAAATTGATCCACCTCCCATTGTATCAGGGATCAAATCAGCTTTTAAGGGAACTAATCCGCCTCTTAATTGAATATATGGATTCATACCCTGGGAAAACTGATCCACCTCCCATTGTATCAGGGATTATCAGACCAGTGAACGAATGCAACAAAACTGAGGAATGAAAGTAGAAACTGCATATTTAAGATTTACATTTCAGTACACATTTCATTTCTGGCTTTGCTTACTTAGCATTAGGCTAATAGATGAGTTTTGTGATGTAGGTGAAGAATTTATTGCAGGTGAATTTCCTGAGTGCACAGATGAATAGTTGTGGTTGAAGGAGTACTTACATGTTCCAGTCTGGTAAACTGATGAGGCGGGTTAACTGATGTCTGCAGTTGTGAAGGTTTAGTTGATAATGATTCAATCTGAGTACATTGAGTTTTCATGACAGTTGTGGTTTCAACATTTTGAATACGTTTTGAGAATTTCTGACCTTAGAGTTCTGTTAGATTTTAAAATGCTTTTTTTTTACTGAATTTGAGTAATGCAACGATTTAAATTGTTTCTGAATTGTTTTTGGTAAAATGCTTAAGTTCTACTGATAGTCAGAACTTTCTCGGTTTACAGTAAAGTTTACGGCCATATTGTTTAGTCCATCGGCAGGAGTCGAGTAATTTACCTATCAGATGATGTAGAGCTCTTAAGCTACCGGTAGACATTCTCTATCGGTAGATGTTTTAAGGAGTCATGTGAGGTGCACGTGTCCATCGGTAGATATTCTCTATCGGTGGATGTTTTAAATGACCACGTGAGAAGCACGTATCGGTATGTGTAACTTGTTTTTATCGGAAGATATAAGTAGGGAGTTTGTCGTTTAGTGATTGGCAGATGCGTGCTGACGTCATCGGAAGGTGTGGGTTTAAGTCTATCGGATGATGTCTCAGTAAACTCATCGGCAGATGCGTGCTGACGTGATCGGTAGATGTAGGAAGATTTTTGTCGTATAGTCATCGGAGGATGTAGAGTGTATTTTGTCGTTTGCGATCGGTTGATTTTTTTTTGGCTGACGTCATCGGCAGAAGCCTTCTATCTTATGTTTCTGCTTCTTCCGTTGACTTTATCGATCGGCAGAAGTATTTGACTTCTGTGATTTCTCTAGTATTTCGTTGTTTAAACTTAATTTTCTATTTACCGATTGTTTTCTTAACAATTCAACAGCATTTCGTAGTTTTGTTTAACTTCACTGTTGTTCAAATAATTTCCGCTGCAAGCATTTAAATGTTTTGAAGTTTCTTTACAAAAAAAAAATGTTAAATTTAGACTATCGAGGGAGTTTTAAATTTAGTCCAAGGTTTCTTAGTTATGTACGGTTTATGAGTAACAAACCAGGTTCAGATAACTCGGGGCGTTACATAATGAGAAGTTCTTGAAACAATCCGATCAATATAATGTCACTTCAAATAATAGCACCACAATAAGAGACATCACAGCAGCATAGAAACAACCACAATAAGAGACATCACAGCAGCATAGAAACAATCAGTCTCCAAAAATACTATCTCCAAAATTACTCCCCCTTTTTTCCATAAAAAGACAAACGGGAACAAAATTGTCAATCAAGCCATAGTCAAGCAGGTGCATAGAATCCAGCAAAAGAAAAATACTGAAAGAAGTTTCATAGAAAATACAGACATGCATTTAACCAGATTTATCAAAGGAATCAGAATGTGCTGCAGAGACATTTTGTGAAACATTTTGTGAAGATGTGGAGCCAGAAGGTGATTTCGCCGATTCATGACCTGGATCCGTTGGATTGGAAGAATTTTTTACAGCTGAATGTTGAACAAGTTCATCCAGCAGATCAGACAGAACCTTCTTTCTAGTTTCTAGGGCCTGCAATTCACCTTTAATAATCTTAATAGTACGAGAAATAATGCTCTTCTCAACAACTTCCTCAGACTCAGCTACATTGTGTAAGTCATCTACATGTCCACCTGTCCGAAGTTTATAACTTATCCGGATTTCCTCACGATCCATTGTTAGATTATCCGAAACATTCAAAGAAATCTGTTGAGAGCATAGTATACCAAAAATTAAACAAGGAAAGGGTAAGGCAGACCTGCTGTGCTTCCCATTGATATGCTTCAAAATTTGGTCAAAGAAGAACTATCCAATGTCAAACGGAATGCCAGTACCAATTTGAAATAGTAATCTAGCCATTTTTTTTTGTTGATTCTAGTGACATGAGAGGATGGGAGCCAATTTCGGATTGCTATTTTGTGGAGAATAGCAAATTTTGCAGTAAGCTGAGAGGCAGGAAAGTCTTTTGCACGAGGCCAAATCTGTCTAACACCGCCTGTGACACTTGAGATTATATTGTCAAAATCAGGCGTAAAAGGTTCCGAGTCAGTCCAAAAACTTCCAACATAGGTGTTTATAATGGATGAATTGAATTCAAATAATGAACCTCTCAAAAACACGTGACCAAAATCAGAATGTCCTTGGTCAATAATCGATGAAGTCAGATTGCAATAAAATTCATGAACTATTTGAGCAGAAAAAGGTTTTAGTCCTTTGAAAGTCCTTCCTAGACCTTGGCTAATTAAAAGATTCACAAGATCCTTGCATTCCTTAAAATCCACCATGTGTATATTCCTTTCACTCCAGAGATTCTTCTTTGACACTATACTCCAGAGACTAGCATTGAAAGGTGTTCTAAAAACATCAGATTTTTCAGGAGATTTAGAAGACTTACTGGGCTTTTTGTGAGACACTTTTCTTGACACTGTCTTTGGTCTGGAAGTGGTAGGCAAGGGCATTGGAGCTTTTCCTTTGTCTTTTTTTTTTTCAGTTTTGGCCCGTGACTTAAGAACATTTCTTCTAGGAGGTTTATTCATCAATCTCGCAGATTTTCTCGGAGAGGACACTTTCTTCTCTGAAGCTTTTGAACTGTTCTCTTCCCCGGAAGATAAGGATTGAATTTCAGCAATACTGTCCCACTCTTTATCAGAAGATTCCTGATCAATTAGCAAAGGTGCGATTTTTCTTTTGGATGGTATTACGATCTGTGAGCGAACCCTTGGTGGTCCATATGAAGCTTTCAAATGTTTCAAATGCGCCAGAGGATCCTGGCTTTTACTGCACTCTTCACCGGAAGGTTTGTATTGACTAATCGGTACGGCATCAATAACATTCAGAGAGAACTCTTCAGAAGGAACGAATTTCGTACCTGTTCCTCGAAACCTTGAGTGAGTCAGATTCTCACTGTCAGACGATCCATCACAAAAATCAACAATATTTTCCATAGATGAGCGAATTAAGTTACTGAAAAAGAACAGAGAACTTGAAGGCAAGCTTAAACCGTGAAGCAGGACAAGGAGCTCGAGGGTAAAAAAACTCAGCGCGAATTTGAAACCTCGAAGCAGTAAAATGGTGGAGTGAGTTTTCACCAATTTAGGGAAATAACCCTAAGAAACACACTTCAAAAAAATATACTGTTGTGATTTGGGAAATAAACCCAAAGATATATCCGGAATAAAATACCAACAGATTTGGAAGATACATCCAGAATCCCATAAACATATCGTATCTTCCATATTTTCAGAAATTCCGCAAGAAGATTCATAAATATTATGGAAATAAACCATAATTCCTTACACAAATTGAGAAATAAACTCAATTTGTCACAAAAGAGAACGAAATCTTCATAGAAAATCACATGTATCATGCAGAACGTTGAAGACTGAAAATAGCAAAGAAATCGCCTACCCTTTTTTTTAAAAAAATTTATGAATGCAAAAAAATAAAAACAAAACTCACAAGTACTTTCTTCAGAGAATACAAAGGTCCAGAGCTGACCTTAGTTCTTCAAATCTCAAGCTATCTAATGCTTTTGTAAAGACATCTGCTATTTGTTTTTCTGTTGTCACATGCTCAAGATAATAGTTTTGTCTTCAACTAGTGATCGAATGAAGTGATGTCTGATATCAATATGTTTTGTTCGAGAGTGCTGAACAGGATTCTTCAAAATATTGATCGCACTCATATTATCGCAGTAAAGTGTCATGACATTCTGTGCAACACCATAATATTTCAGCATTTGCTTCATCCAGAGAAGTTGGGTACAACTACTCCCAGCTGCAATGTATTCTGCCTCGGCAGTTGAAAGAGATATCGAATTTTGTTTCTTGCTAAACCATGAAACTAAATTATTTCCCAAGTAAAAACATCCACCTGATGTACTTTTTCTATCATCAGCACTTCCAGCCCAATCAGCATCACAATACCCTACAAGATTTGCGTTAGTATCAAAAGAATACCAGATCCCATAATCGGTTGTTCCGCAGATATATTTTAGAATGCGTTTCACTGACGCTAGGTGTGACGCTTTAGTATTTGCTTGAAAACGAGCGCATAGACCAACGCTATAGCAAATATCAGGTCTGCTAGCTGTAAGGTATAAGAGACTTCCAATCATGCTTCTGTATATACGGCTGTCAACAGCAAATCCTTTATCATCTTTAGATAGTTTTTCATTTGTACCAATCGGAGTTCTTCTTGGACGCCCTTTTTCTAAATTGAATTTCTTTAACATGTTCTTGGCATATTTGCTTTGAGTAATGAATATACCTTCCTGTGTTTGTTGAATATGGAGTCCAAGGAAATAGTTGAGATTTCCTACCATACTCATTTCGAATTCTCCCTTCATTTGGTCAATAAATTCGTCTACCATTTTCTGTGACACTGAACCAAAAACGATGTCGTCAACATAAATTTGAGCAAGTAAAAACTGACCTTTATGGTGGCGAATGAAGAGGGTTTTATCTACTCCCCCTCGCTCATATCCCTTGGACAATAAATACACCGTAAGACGTTCATACCACACACGTGGAGCTTGTTTAAGACCATATAATGCTTTCTTCAACTTGTACACATAATCGGGATGATGAGGGTCTTCAAAACCCTTAGGTTGAGCAACATAAACTTCCTCATTGAGATGACCATTGAGGAACGCACTTTTAACATCCATTTGGTAAAGTTTGAAGCGCATAACACATGCAATGGCTAATAAAAGTCGAATGGATTCGAGGCGAGCAACCGGAGCAAATGTCTCGTCAAAATCAACTCCTTCAATTTGTAAATAACCTAGGGCAACCAATCGAGCTTTGTTGCTAATAATGTTTCCATGCTCATCACTTTTGTTCTTGTAGAACCATTTTGTGCCAATAACATTTGTATCGGGAGGGCAAGGAACTAAGTCCCATACCTGATTTCTAGTTAATTGACCGAGTTCGTCTTGCATAGCATTAATCCAATGTTCATCAAGAAGAGCTTCGGTGATATTTTTTTGCTCAAACGTTGAAGTGAAGCATGCCATGTGGATCATTTCATGATAATTTACTCTAGGCTTGTCTCTGGTTCGAATTCCATCATCCAGTCCTCCAATAATGTCATCTGCAGAATGATTCTTTTGAACATGTATAGATGGTTGTTGGTTATCAGGAGTAACTTCATCCTCTGTATTGATTGATGCAAGCTGGTCAGTGACACTGTCTGTGACATTTTCGAGAACATTAGCTGAAACGTCGAAATTTTCTGCGGTGGAGTTTTGATATGAGTCGTCTATAGAAATATCAGCAGATGGCAGTGAATCATCTACACGGACATTTGCAGATTCAATTACACTCCGAATCCTTTTGTTGTATATCCGATAGGCACGACTATTTGTAGAATATCCCAAAAAGATACCTTCATCACTCTTGGGATCCATCTTCCCTTTATGCTCCCTGTCATTAAGAACAAAACACGTACTCCCAAAAGGATGAAAATAACTAAGATTTGGAGTTTTACCTTTCCATAATTCATAAGGAGTCATTGTCGTTCCACCACATAGATACACTCGGTTGATAGTGTAGCAAGCTGTGTTCATAGCTTCAGCCCAAAATTTCTGTGGAACATTATTTTCGTGTAACATTACGCGTGACATTTCTGCTATGGTTCAAATTTTTTGCTCAATGACTCCATTCTGCTGAGGAGTTTTTGGTGCAGCGAATTCATGAGAAATTCCAAGTTGATTGCAGAAATTTTCAAACACAGAGTTCTCAAATTCTCTTCCATGGTCACTTCGAATTCGTGCAATCTTCACAATGATGAAATCTTTCTCTCGCTGAAGCTGTAAACATAAGGCTTTGAAAGCACTTGATTTTTCACGAAGAAATTCTATCCAAGTGTATCTTGAAAAATCATCAACAACCACATATGCATATCATTTTCCTCCGAAGCTTTCAATTGCCATCGGACCCATTAAGTCCATATGTAATAATTCCAGAACACGTTTAGTTCCTGGTGTCTAAGACATTTGGTGTGACACTTTAGTTTGCTTTCCAATTTGACATGGACTACAAACTCTATCTTCAGCAACATTTATCATGGGAACTCCTCGTACTGCTCCTTTTGAGATAATTTGTTTTAGTATTCTGAAATTAACATGACCCAACTTGCGATGCCATAATGTAGTGTCTTCTATGCTTGATCGAGCGCAAGTAGATAGTGATGAAATGAAATCAGAAGACCTTATTCCTTCGATGATGCATGTATTTGTATGATCCGAGACAACACATTTGTCGTGAGTGAAATGCACCTTCATATCTTGATCACACAACTGACTTATGCTGATTAGATTTGCTTTCAAACCCTTTACAAGAAGAACATTTTCCAGAGAAGGCAGTCCTGGAACGTCTAGTGTTCCCTTTCCAATAACATTTTCTGTGACGCCATTTTCAAAAGTTACTTTTTCCAAACCTCCTGATGTGATATTCTTTAAAAATCTTTCTTCACCTGTCATATGTCTAGAACATCCACTGTCAAAGTACCATGCATCAACAGATGTTGCTTTTAAAGACGTATGAGTAACATTGGACTTAACAACGGCTTTCTTTATCCATTTCTGTTTGGGAAATCTGTATGAAGAGATATATCTAGTAGTACCTTTTCTCAAGTCATCAAGATAAACAAAGCACCGAGGACGAATATGACCTTGACGAAAACAATAATGACAAATTGGAATAAATTTGTTACCTTTAACCTTGGAAACATGAAGATTTGACTTCATCTGATAACTGTCTTTAGAGTTTGATTTCTGTTCAGTTTTATTGATGGATATCGTGTAGCACCCGGTTTCAATTAAACCAAATTTAACTTATCAATTAATGATGTGCAATTTCGTGAAAGGATTGGGATAGTTATTGGTTAGGTTAATGAGTGACTAAGCAAGGGCATTTATGTAATTTGGCAATTTAGAAGTAGATAACCTATTTAAGGAAAGGGGTTTAGAGATTTATGCACTGTAGCCGCCACTGTTTCTTCATTTATTTCTTTCGGTGTCCAGCTCAAGCTCAACGGAGCTCTCGACGAATCTTCCACCAGACTCTTTGTCTATCTAAGTAAGTTTTCCCCATTCTTATATTTTAGCAGTCAGATAGCCGACGGAGTCCAATGCGAGGGTTTCGAGGATACTATAGATGAGTGTCAGTTTTAGTTTAGTGCAGTATCGGAAAAGCATTATGACCAGAGTTCTCAATTAGTTTCCTTAGGTCTCTTGTTGAGTAGGATGAAGTTTAGTGAAGGTTTAACTAATGATCGGTTCATGGATTTAGGTTCGAGCTAATTCCCGGAGGAGATTTCAATCAAACCATCCAGAAGACCAGGTAAGTAAAGTATGCATGTGCCTTCGGGCCTACATCACAAAACAGTAGGGTTGTGCATTGTGTGAATGATTTTGTATGTCATGCATCATGTTTTGAAAGATTAC
Source organism: Begonia masoniana (assembly GCA_022432975.1). Taxonomy (NCBI): domain Eukaryota; kingdom Viridiplantae; phylum Streptophyta; class Magnoliopsida; order Cucurbitales; family Begoniaceae; genus Begonia; species Begonia masoniana. Next base: position 34,944,947 of record CM039507.1, on the reverse strand, counting down.
AAAAATGAATTTCCATGTAAGAATGGTAAGGTATGAACTGAATGTGATAGACAAACTATTAAGGGAACTAATCTGGCCCTTAATCGAGTAGAGGATGTATGACATTGGGAGAATTGATCCCACTCCCAAGGAAACAGAAGGATCAGATCAGCTATTAAGGGAATTCATCCGCCCCTTAATCGAGTAGAAGATGTATGACATTGAGAAAATTGATCCACTTCCCAAGGGAACCGAGGGATCAGATCAGCTTATGAACGTATGTGAATGCAACTGAGATGAGAAAGTAGAAATTGCATGTTTAGGAATTTATGTTTCAGCATTTCATTTCATTACAGCTTTACTTACTTAGCATTAGGCTAATAGATGAGTTTTGTGATGTAGGTGGAGAAGTGACAGTAGGTGAATCCTCTGAGTTCATTGAGGGATAGACTGATTGGGGGAGCACACTCATGCCACGGATCTGGTACTTGATGAGGCAGTTTAACTGATGTCTGTTGGAGTGAAGGTGTAGTTGACAATGTTTTGATTTGAATAGGTTGAGTCCTCATGACAGTAGTTGTTTCAATGTTTTGAAAATGCTTTGAGTTTTTCTGATAAAAGTATTCTGCTGAGATTTGAGGTTGGCACTTGCTGGATTGTTTTAAGTATGCAATTGTTAGAATGGTATTTGAATGATTTCAGTAATGTGAGTAAATTCTTTTCTGTAAATAGAGTCGTGTTGGTATACCAAGGAGTAGATGAGATGTGGTTCTGTTCTCTATCGTTAGATGAAGTCTATCGGCAGAGGTTGAGTCGTTGTTCTGTTGTGTATCGGAAGATGTCTTCAGTGGAAGCCATCGGATGATATAGAATAAAATATGTCGTTTAATGATCGGTATATGTAGCTTGTTTAATCGGAAGATGTTGTTTTGTTCACTATTGGCAGATGAAGTCTATCGGTAGATGTTGGGTTATAGTCATGTGTCTATCGGAAGATATAAGTAGAGAGTTTGTCGTTTAGTGGTCGGCGTATGCAATTCACTCAATCGGTAGATGTAGGAAGACTTTTGTCGTTTAGTCATCGGCAGATGTAGGAGGACTTTTGTCGTTTAGTCACCGGTGGATGTAGAACAAAGTCAATCGGATGAAGGAAATCATCTGACTGATGTCATCGGAAGATGTAGAGTGCATTTTGTCGTTTAGTGACCGGTGGATGTCGTGTATAAATCCACCGGATGATGTAGAAAGTCTTTTGTCGTTTAGTGACCGGTGGATGTCGTGTGTAAATCCATCGGATGATGTAGAGAATACTTTGTCGTTTTGCCACCGGATGATGTTTTCCATTTTCTGCTTCAGCCCCTTTTTGTTGACTTTGTCCAGCGGGCGATGCGTTTGACTTTTGAAACTTATGAAGTATACTGTGATTTAATCCTTTATTTCTTTTGCCGATTATTCCTCAAAATTTCAACTGAGTACTCAAGCATTGAACAATAGCTTTGTTTAACTTTATTTTTACTTAAACGATTTCCGCTGCAAGTTTTCAAAAAAAAAAAAAAGAAGAAATACGGTTGAAATTTTTAGTCATGTACGGGCATGGTGTGACAAACCGGGTTCAGATAACTCGGGGCGTTGCAGTGTGGTATCAGAGACATTCAGTTAAACCGTTCAAAAGATTACTCATCAGTGCCAATCGTTGCATGGAGGTACTCCAACAACTGTAAGTGTTTACCTTAACCTTAGCTACTAGATATTTAAGAATGTAATTAACCTTGTACAGGAATATAGCAAATGTCTAGACGACCAGGAAGACCAAGGTTACCAAGAGAGATACCAAGTCCGAGGCGGGAGGAGGACTCTAGTGTAATTAGGCAGCTGACAGAATTGATGCGTCAACAGACTGATATAGTACATCAACAGTCTGATCAATTAGGAGTGTTGTTGAGCCGGGAGACACAAGGAAGTGCCAACTCGGGTTCTAGCAGTGAACATTCTGGAGATAGATTCCGGAGACTAAGACCACCCACGTTTGATGGACAGTCAACTGATCCAGTTATTGCTGAGGGATGGCTTAGAAAAATTGAGAGTAAGTTTTGGTGTGCCAATATTGGAAAAGAGGACAAAGTCACGTTGGCCACGTTCCATTTGGCTAGTGAAGCTCAACTCTGGTGGGAAACGATAGAGACCACCACAGATGTTTTGGCGATGCCTTGGTCACAATTCAAGGACATATTCTATGGGAAGTATTTTAACAGCACGGTCCAAACCGCAAAGAAGTTGGAGTTTATGAATTTGAAGTAGACAGGGTCGGTGGCAGAGTACAGTAGACAATTTGAGTCCTTGTCCAGGTTTGCTGGACATTTTTCTCACAAGGACGAGGATAAGGTGTTCAAATTTGTGCATGGACTGAAGCCGGAGATTTATCGAGGAGTCAAATTCTGTGGCATTAAAGGCTTGACATTTAGTGAAGTTGTGTCCACTGCTCTGGAAGTGGAAGAAGCTAAAAGGAAGTGTGCCGGACCAAAGGAGGTTTCACAAAAGTTTATCCAGCCACACCATCAGAGGGGAACGAAGAGGCCAAGCGAAGGCCAAAATAACCAAGGATCTGGAAAGAAGGTACTGGATACCCAGAAGTTCCCTCAGTGCCCGAAATGTTCAAAGAATCACTTGGGAGAGTGTAGATTTGGATCGGGTAAGTGCTTCAACTGTGAAGAGGTTGGACACTTGTACAAGGATTGCCCAAAGCCCCGGGTCATTCGATGTTTCCAATGCAACAAGGTTGGCCATGTCAACAGAGACTGCCCAGCTTTGAAGGGTGGCCCTGCCAGGATTAAGCCAAGAATATTCTCCATGATGGAGTCAGGTGATGAGGACCAGCCTGCTGTAGTGTCAGGTACTATATTGATTAACTCAGTAGCTGCTTTTACTTTGATAGATTCGGGTGCAACTCATTCTTTTATGGCCTCTGCATTTGCTGATAAGTTAGATGTACAGTTTGCTCCATCTAAGCATGTGTTTAGCGTAGCCTTACCTTCTGGTGAGCACATGCACTCTAGTCAAATGATGCCTGATAGTGCGGTGTTAGTAGGGAATAAGAATTTGCCTGCTGACCTCATTGTTATGGACATAATGGGATTTGATGTGATCCTAGGAATGAATTGGTTGTTCAAGCATTATGCCACAATAGATTGTAGAACTGAAATTGTTAGTTTTCAACCCCCTAGTGGTTTAAACCATACCTTCCAAGCTCTGAAGAAGAGTAAGGAAATGACTGTAATGACTTTTGTCGGTTGTAGACCCTCCCCATGCAGAGAGTATTTGTGCTTTTTGGCCAATGTCTTAGACACGCAACTAGTAGAAAAATCAAGCCCTAAAAATGTTTTAGTTGTCCAAGATTTTCCAGAAGTATTTCTAGATGACCTTCCTGGCTTGCCGCCAGATAGAGAAATTGAATTTGTGGTAGATGTTTACCCCGGCGCTGAGCTAGTATCTAAGAATCCATATAGACTAGCACCAACAGAACTTAAAGAATTGAAGAAACAGTTAGAGGATTTGTTGGAGAAGGGGTTCATACGCCCTAGCTTTTCACCATGGGGTGCACCTGTCCTTTTTGTCAAAAAGAAAGACGGATCAATGCGTATGTGCATAGACTATAGAGAATTGAATAAGCTAACTGTCAAGAATAAGTACCCTTTGCCGAGGATTGATGACTTATTTGACCAGCTTAAGGGTGCAAGAGTTTTCTCTAAGATTGACCTTAGATCCGGTTATTATCAGTTGAAAGTCAAATCAGAGGATATTCCTAAGACAGCTTTTCGCACAAGGTATGGGCATTATGAGTTTTTGGTTATGTCCTTTGGATTGACTAATGCGCCAGCAGCCTTCATGGATCTTATGAATAGGGTGTTTCATGAATACTTAGATAAATTTGTCATAGTGTTCATTGATGATATTTTAATTTATTCCCGTTCCAAGGACGAGCATGCTAGACACCTGACCTTAGTGTTGAAAGTATTCAAACAGCACCAACTTTACGCTAAGTTTTCTAAGTGTGAATTTTGGTTCGACCAAGTTCACTTTCTTGGTCATGTGATCTCTGGAGATGGAATATCCGTTGATCCAGCTAAGGTCCAAGCAGTTAAGGAATGACCTCAACCGAATAATGCTACGGATATCAAGAGTTTCCTTGGACTAGCAGGGTATTATAGAAAATTCATCGAGGGATTTTCAAAGATTGTCACACCCCTTACTACACTGACAAGGAAAAATGTGAAGTATAATTGGACTGATAAATGTGAATCCAGTTTCCAGACCTTGAAGCAGAAATTGACCAATGCCCCAATTTTAACTCTTCCTGTCAAAAATGGTAAATTCAGTATTTATTGTGATGCTTCCCAGGTTGGACTTGATTATGTTTTGATGCAAGATGGAAAGGTTATAGCTTATGCTTCTAGGTAGTTAAAAGTACACAAAAAGAATTACCCCACACCTGACTTAGAATTAGCTGCTGTGGTTTTTACATTAAAGATTTGGAGGCACTACCTGTATGGACAAACCTGTGAGATATTTTCGGATCATAAAAGCCTGAAATACATTTTCACGCAAAAAGAACTGAATATGAGTCAACGTAGGTGGTTAGAGTTTGTCAAAGTTTATGATTTTGAGATTAAGTACCACCTTGGCAAGGCGAATGTGGTGGCTGATGCTTTGAGTAGAGTGACTCCTTCAGTCTCTGCATTGATTCTAGAAATACCAATAGCTTTAGAGACAGAATTCCAAAGATTTAACCTGGAAGCTGTGTCTAGTGTGTCAGCCATGCTTTCGGCCATATCTTTGAGGCCAACTATTTTGGAGAAAATAAAGGAAGTTCAAATGAATGACGCTGAATGTAATAAGTATAAGTTGTGCATAGATTCTACTGACAAGTCGGATTTCAACTGCTCAGCTGATGGAATTCTCAAGTTTCGAAATAGATGGTTTGTTCCGGCTGATGCTGAACTTAGGAAGGAAATCCTATTTGAGGCACATTCCTCCAAATTTTCTGTTCATCCTGGAGGTACGAAAATGTACAGAGATCTCAAGCAATACTATTGGTGGCCATGTATGAAGAGAAGTGTGGTGGAGTATGTGGAGTCATGTCTTGTCTGCAAGCAAGTCAAAGCTGAACATCAGAGGCATGCTAGAACATTGCAATCTTTACCAGTTCCCGAATGGAAATGGGAACAAATAACTATGGATTTTGTTATAGGATTACCTAGAACAGCAAAAGGTCACGATGCAATTTGGGTAATAGTTGATCGTTTAACCAAATCAGCTCACTTTCTGCCAATGAAGATAACATACTCGATGGATCAATTGGCTGAGTTGTATGTGCACGAAGTTGTTAGACTGCATGGAGTTCCAAACACCATAGTTTCAGACCGAGACTCCAGATTTACATCTAAGTTTTGGAAAAGTTTGCACAAGGCTATGGGAACACAACTTAGTTTTAGCACAGCCTTTCATCCTCAAACTGATGGACAATCCGAGAGAACTATCCAAACGTTGGAGGATATGCTTCGTGCTTGTGTACTGGAATTTCAAGGTTCTTGGAGTAAGTATTTACCATTGATTGAATTCTCTTATAATAACAGTTTTCAAGCAACAATAGGCATGGCACCATACGAGGCATTATATGGACGAAAGTGCAGATCTCCATTATATTGGGATAAGGTTGGAGAAGCACAATTGATTGGTCCTGACATTGTGCAGCAGACAGTGGAGAAGATTGCTCTTATCCGACAAAGAATCTTAACAGCTCAAAGCCGGTAGAAAAGCTATGCAGACAAAAGACGAAGAGAATTAAAATTTGATGTTTGGTAATGAGTTTTCCTTAAGGTGTCACCTTTCAAAGGAGTTGTGAGATTTGGGAAAAGAGGCAAGTGAACCCCAGATATATTGGACCTTTTCAAATCGTGAAGAGAATTGGGAAGTCAGCATATCAACTTCAGTTACCAGCCTCTCTGGAAGGAATTCATAATGTATTTCATGTTTCCATGCTACAGAAATGTGTTAGAGATTCTTCACAGATTATAGAACAACAGAACATTGAAGTCCTTCCTACTCTTACTTATGAGGAGAAACCAGTAAGGATTTTAGATTATGCAGTAAAGGTATTACGCAACAAAGAGGTTCCACTGGTAAAAGTCTCTATGGCATAACAAGAACAATGAGAGACAAACTGCGAGCGCCGGCAGAAAGGAATGATGGACCAATATAAGAATTATCAGGTAATGAATTTGAG
>CM039507.1:34921434-34938588 GCA_022432975.1 Begonia masoniana | reverse complement strand
AAACGTCGTTCGAAGAAACATTGTTAACGGTTAGGTTTGTAACATTTTCAAATCCCCAATTAAGTAATATTTTTCCCTTCCCTTACCATAGATTCAGACTTATGTTCGCTATCAAACAAAAATTCAATATCTTCTTTTGCATATGCCACTCTTGATCACTATAATCACATGTAAGCACCAGGTAATTTCAAATTTTTTGAATAGAGATCCATGGGTTAGTGGTCAACGACCCTCTATGATGTTGTAAACAACACTTCCTCAACTTGGTTTGTTCTTTCTGAAATATGTTGTGCATAGCCTTCTAATGTTCTTCTGATGGCAGACTACACTTCAGATTGATATATAGACGACATGTCCTAAAACCATTCCTTCGCACTTACAGTGCAATTCATCCAGATAATCATCTTGCCCGAATTCTCTAGCCCCATTTAGTAAATCTGGGTATGCTAGCAATCTTGCTCTCTTGGTTTGGAAGATCAAAGTTTTTTTTTACTGTCTACATTTTGTGGAAACTTTTTCTACTTTAATATGTTTTACTAACTAGAAGTCTCATTTTTCCGTCAGGTGTCTGCTAAATCTGTCCACAGTAATTAACATTTTTTTTTTTTTTAAAGTCAAATGAACCCAATCTGTATACGAAGAAGCAAGGTAAAAATTTCTCATTGTTTGCCTTTATGTGGATGATATGATTCATATGGGGTTTTATTTTTTTATCTTATTAATGAATTCAAAGTTTGTAGGAAAAGTTTGAAATGTCAGATTTTGGAATGCTACATTACATTCTTGGATTGAAAGTGCTGCAGGTTGAAGATGTAGTCTTTGTGTCACAAAAGGAAGTATGCTACTTGTCACAACCCGGAGACGAGCCAGAACAGAAATGTCAGGTCGGACAACCTAATTCTCGGAAAAGGAACCTGATCACCCAACCTAGGGTAAAGAGAATCAAATTCATACAAATAGGATTACAGTCCAAACTAAACTACTAAATTCTTACCAAGGATTACAATAAGGTTCAACAGAAAATAATCAATTCGTAGCCTCTTCCAGATTTCCCCATAAACTAATTGCTTTTTTCTTTACCTGGATTGAGAGGGAATCATTAGAATTAGTGACTAATTCAGTAAAAACGTCATACCTAATTCATATTGTTTTCAAAATGAGTTTTTTATCTTTATTTTAAAACCGTGATTAAACTTTGAACTATGCACGAGATTTATAAAACTGTTTAAAAAAAATTTTTTTTTTCTTCTTTTTATCAAAACCGCCTTCACGAGCAATCAGTGAGGACAATATAAAACCTGCCACATATATAGGTGGCTATACACTAAATATAATCATTATCTTTTATACTGAAAACATCATCAGTGAAAAATGAGTGTGGCACAAAGACCACTCTGACACACTAGGGGTGATCATAGTCCGGTTCAATCCAGTTTAAGAGAGAATAGAACCAGACCAATACTTTTTTATTTTTAATTTTTAGGCCCAATATTTGTATATTTATTTTTGAGGATTGGACCAGAACCGGACCAGAAATTCGGTTTGGTTCTTGTTTTTCCCATGTGCTATTCAATTACTGTTGAAAATAAAAAACATAATATGCACATTACATTTGAGCATCATATGTATTGTCTCGATAACCATGAAGATTCAAATGATATATAATAAACTCATCTTTGCCACATTAATCTTAGATGAAAACATATTACTTAATAAAACATATTCTCTGTTTCACTCTTTGACCAGTGTTTCACTCTTTGACAAGAATTCAAAATTATTTAAAAGAAATAAGAATCTATACTAATTTAATTTCAAGAAATTTTATCGGATTGATATGATATTCTGAGCTTAAAGGAGGAACAGTAAGAAGTTTTGAATAACATCTTTGAAGGTGGCGCAAAAGAAGCTTGAGGGCTTGTTAAGGAAGGCGGCGGAAGGGAGGCTCGGTGTAACACACGAAAATTTCCTATTACGTGCGTAACCTAGGGTATGCTAAGTATGTGAATTAAGGTTTAGAAACAATGCAAAATAAATAAAAAGGTTGACAAGTCAAAAGAACAATGGAGGAGATTTGCACATTTCATGGGTTGAAAAGTCAAAATATACATGAACCAATAAGAGACAAGTATAAAGGCAAAAGGTGGTGAGAGGGAGAGTTAGATCACGTTGGACTCCATGGAAAACAAAATGGAAGAAAAGTGGTTTGACCATTCAAACCAAAGGGTTTGAAAAGTCAAATGTTGTGCAAATCAACCAATAGGAATTTTACATGACATAATTGAATGGAAAAGTGGGAATGAAAAAGAAATCACGTTGGAAGACATAAGGGAAAGTAAAGTGGGGTGAGTTTGTAATTTTAAAAGGTTTGGAGGAGAAAATTTAAAAGAAAGAAAAGGGGAGGATTTAATGGCTTGAATTTCCTTTCTTTTCTTCCACCTTCTTCCTCACGGTTTTTCTCCCAAGCCCTCATCCTCCATAGCCGACTTCTCCTCTCCCCATTCTTCCATTTTCAAGGTGTTTTCAAGGTTAGTTTTAGTGGGTTTTTAGTTGTATACCATTAAATGTTAGTTTGTGGTGTTTTTATGGTAGTTTAGTGAGGTTTGGTTAGGGTTTGGAAAACCCTAACCATGGAATCCGAAAATTGGGTTTAAATGTTGGATTTTCTTTCCTATTTGGATCATTTAAGTGTTGAATGGATGATTTAGGTTGTTTGGGTGATTAAATTAAGGATTTGATGGAAGTTACACAAAAAATCGGTTTAAGAACACTTTAGGGCCGATTCTGTCTTTGGTATTTTCGGGCTAGCCAAAGTGTTTGTTTGATTAATTTAAGCATTTCAATGGATAGTAGACCTGTAGAGGTTTCCGAGTTGGGGTGGCACGTCAAAATCCATTGAAAAACGAGGGAGTTATGATCGTTTGAAGTTGGACGGTCAATTTTGGAGTAAAAATCGGGTTTTGAGTTAAGTTGTAGTTTTAGGTTGAAGTGTTTGTTAGTTTTGGTTTTAGGATCCTTTAGAATTTTATTAGTGATTTACTAAGTTGAGTTTTCATTATTTTAAGGTGATTGAGCGTGAAATTCGGTCGGACGAAGTGAGCGAACACATACCTAGACGTCAGGTAAGTATTGGGTGTCATCCTTTCGCCTTCGGGCCTACACCACAGGACGGTAGGGTTTATTCGTTATTGCTTTACTTCGTGTACGTTGAGTTATTGTTTTGCTTTGTATTGTGTTGTCATGTTGGGTTGTGACGTTGAGTTATTGTTTTGCTTGTCGTTGTGTGTGTTTGTTGGGTTGTCGTTGTATGTTTGTCGTTGTGTGTTTGTCTGGTTGTCGTTGTATGTTTATCGTTGTGTGTTTGTCTTGTTGTCGTTGTATGTTTGTCGTGGTGTGTTTGTCACTGAGTAGTCGTTGTGTGATTGTTGTTATGAGGGTTGTGTTGAGTCAGTTTGATGAGTTGCATTGTTTGTCATGGTAGTCAGTTAAAGAGTAAGGCACTTCGGTGCTGGCAAAGAGTAAGGCACTTCGGTGCGGGCAATGTGTAAGGCACTTCGGTGCGATCAAAGAGTAAGGCACTTCGGTGCGGGCAATGTGTAAGGCACTTCGGTGTAACAACCCGGCCACCGTACATCGATGGTTTACACCGCCACGTGGCAGCCACTCAGGCCCACCACGTGTACTCACAGTACTTTCCCCTCCCTGTAGGTTATTTTTGCCTTCCTCCCCACTCGAACCCAAGACCTCAGGGTTAAGTACCTGGGCTACAAGTGAGGAGTACCACTTGGGCTAGTAGCTCAAGTGGTACTCCTCACTTGTAGCCCAGGTACTTAACCCTGAGGTCTTGGGTTCGAGTGGGGAGGAAGGCAAAAATAACCTACAGGGAGGGGAAAGTACTGTGAGTACACGTGGTGGGCCTGAGTGGCTGCCACGTGGCGGTGTAAACCATCGATGTACGGTGGCCGGGTTGTTACAATAAAAGGCGCCTTTTATTGTAACAACCCGGCCACCGTACATCGATGGTTTACACCGAGCTGTGCGGCCACCGTGCATCGATGGTTTACACCGCCACGTGGCAGCCACTCAGGCCCACCACGTGTACTCACAGTACTTTCCCCTCCCTGTAGGTTATTTTTGCCTTCCTCCCCACTCGAACCCAAGACCTCAGGGTTAAGTACCTGGGCTACAAGTGAGGAGTACCACTTGAGCTACTAGCCCAAGTGGTACTCCTCACTTGTAGCCCAGGTACTTAACCCTGAGGTCTTGGGTTCGAGTGGGGAGGAAGGCAAAAATAACCTACAGGGAGGGGAAAGTACTGTGAGTACACGTGGTGGGCCTGAGTGGCTGCCACGTGGCGGTGTAAACCATCGATGCACGGTGGCCGCACAGCTCGGTGTAAACCATCGATGTACGGTGGCCGGGTTGTTACAATAAAAGGCGCCTTTTATTGTAACAACCCGGCCACCGTACATCGATGGTTTACACCGAGCTGTGCGGCCACCGTGCATCGATGGTTTACACCGCCACGTGGCAGCCACTCAGGCCCACCACGTGTACTCACAGTACTTTCCCCTCCCTGTAGGTTATTTTTGCCTTCCTCCCCACTCGAACCCAAGACCTCAGGGTTAAGTACCTGGGCTACAAGTGAGGAGTACCACTTGAGCTACTAGCCCAAGTGGTACTCCTCACTTGTAGCCCAGGTACTTAACCCTGAGGTCTTGGGTTCGAGTGGGGAGGAAGGCAAAAATAACCTACAGGGAGGGGAAAGTACTGTGAGTACACGTGGTGGGCCTGAGTGGCTGCCACGTGGCGGTGTAAACCATCGATGCACGGTGGCCGCACAGCTCGGTGTAAACCATCGATGTACGGTGGCCGGGTTGTTACAATAAAAGGCGCCTTTTATTGTAACAACCCGGCCACCGTACATCGATGGTTTACACCGAGCTGTGCGGCCACCGTGCATCGATGGTTTACACCGCCACGTGGCAGCCACTCAGGCCCACCACGTGTACTCACAGTACTTTCCCCTCCCTGTAGGTTATTTTTGCCTTCCTCCCCACTCGAACCCAAGACCTCAGGGTTAAGTACCTGGGCTACAAGTGAGGAGTACCACTTGAGCTAGTAGCTCAAGTGGTACTCCTCACTTGTAGCCCAGGTACTTAACCCTGAGGTCTTGGGTTCGAGTGGGGAGGAAGGCAAAAATAACCTACAGGGAGGGGAAAGTACTGTGAGTACACGTGGTGGGCCGTAGTGGCTGCCACGTGGCGGTGTAAACCATCGATGCACGGTGGCCGCACAGCTCGGTGTAAACCATCGATGTACGGTGGCCGGGTTGTTACATCGGTGTGGGCAAAGAGTAAGGCACTTCGGTGCGGGCAATGTGTAAGGCACTTCGGTGCGGGCAATGTGTAAGGCACATCGGTGCGGGCAATGTGTAAGGCACTTCGGTGCGGGCAATGTATAAGGCACTTCGGTGCGGGCAAATGTGTAAGGCACTTCGGTGCGGGCAAAGAGTAAGGCACTTCGGTGCGGGCAATGAGTAAGGCATCCCTTCGGGTGCGGGCAACGTGTATTGTTTGGTCATGTTGTCGTGTTGTGATGAGCCGGGGGTTGTGTTGCATTGTTTGGCTGTATTGTGATGTTGTGCATAGTGCTTGGTGTTTAAACTGTATTTGTTATTCCCTACTTGCTAAGCTTAAGCTTACGTGTGTGTGTGTGTGTGTGTGTGTGTGTATTTTGTGGTGTAGGTGACGACATGAGTACAGGTTAGAGCTACGAGGAAAGCTAGGATTGGGACGCAGTCGTTGATGTACGCTGTATGCCGGTGCAGGCAGTTGTCATGGCGCCTCGGCCAAAGTCTTCGGAGCTGTGGGGTTGGTGTTCGGCAAATGGGGTATTTTGTGGTTTGTAGTTGTTATTGTGAGACTAGGTGATCAGTTTGGTGAGATTTTGGTTTGTAGTTGAGATTGTGGAATTTTGTGGTTGATTCGTGAGAGTTGTTTAGTGTAAATGGTTGTGGAATTGTTCTGGTGTAAACTGGGCTGAGTCATGGTTTTAAGTATTTGTTTTTTAGGTTTTCGGGTTTAGAATTATTTAGCCGTTATACTGTCGGTTTTGATTTTAAAACAAATGACGTCGGGTCACGTTATTTATTTTTGTTAATATTCGTTTTAAGTCAGTTTTACGAGATTTTTACGGGACTTGAAGGTTTGGATGTCGGGAAGGTATGGTTAAAGTTTTGTGATTTTTGGAAGTGTTCGGGGTGGTGAAATGTGAAGAAAAGCGAGGGAAGGTCAAATTGGGTATTTTTGAGTGTTTTTGGTTGTGAAAAACCCGAGCCGGCCCGATTGATCGGGCCCGGGGCACGATCGGGATGTTTTTGAGTGAAGAAAACCCGAGAAGGCCTGATCGATCGGGCTTTGGGCCGCGATCGGTCGCGGTGGCCATGTTGGGGCGCGCACAGCGCGCGCACAACGCGCTCGCTAGGGGTGGGCAAAGTTCGGTTCGGTTCGGTTTCGGACCGAACTGAACCTAACTTTTCGGTTTCGGTTTCTGAACCCAAAACCGAAACCGAAACCGAAACCTGCTTACTTATACCAGACCCGAACCGAAAAGTTCAGTTTCGGTTCGGTTCGGGTCGAGTCAGTTCCTGGCTCCTGCTCCTTATTTACAGATTTTTAAAAAACACTGCTTTCTAGTTCAAAAAAACACTGCTCGGGTCTGGTCGGTTCCGTGTCCATGCGCTGGCTGCTGCCTCTTCCTGGAAGTAGATCAGATTTCAAGGTTTGCTCAGTCTTCGTCTGAACTTTCGGCTGCTACCTCTTCCTGGAAGTAGATCAGATTTTAGCCCCAACTTCAGTGGCGATTTTGCGTATAGAAGCGGCAGACAAATCTCCCTGCTGCTCTTCTCCAATCACGAGATCCGGAAAATTCAAGCGAGCGGATGGTCCCATGGAGATAAAAGACGGCGGTGTCGTACGCACGAGCGGCGGCGACGGGGGTGGAGTAAGAACCAAATCCTCGACCTTTTATTGGGCTCTCTAATCTCAGCCACCCACTTTCCCCACTTCCTCATCTGTATACCTCTGTAGGGCTTTTCTTCTTGCCGGAGTTGTCTCTGCTTTATCTTCTGGTCTGTGCTAGAGGTCGAAGACGATGAAGAAGAAGCTCCAGAACAGAACTCTCCAGAACAGAACTTTTCGGTTTTTCAGTTCGGTTCGGTTTTGCCTTCCACCCGAACCGAACCCGAGAATGCATTGATGAGCCCGACCCGAACACAAAAACACCTCATGGACCCGAACCGAACCCGAACCGAACCCTCGGGTCTGTTCGGTTCCTCGGGTCGGTTTCGGGTCTGCCCACCCCTAGCGCTCGCTGGCGCGCTGTCTGGGCGCGCTGTCTGGGCGCGCGCGGCGCCCAGCGCGCGCCCAATGCGCGCCCAATGCCACAAAATTGGCTAAATTTGTTTTTTTTTTTCAAATTTATTTTCTTTTTCTAAAATGTTTTGACCTGACATTTTCCGATGTATTTTAAACGTATTTTGGGCCCGTTTTCCAATAAATTTTGAGAGTTCGAAAAACCCGAAAATGAGTCGTAAAATTTACGAAAACTAGTTTAAACGATGTTTTAAACACGGGTTTGATTTGCAACCGTAGCATTTCGAGCTGGACGGGTTCGGGGCGTTACAAAGATGGTATCAGAGCGTTAGAGGTCGAGTCGTTCAAAGAATTACCCGACAATGCCGGCCGTCCTGCAACGTGCTTCACCAACTGTAAGTATTTCTTTTCTTTTAGTTGTTTATAGTTGAGATTAGATAGTTTAATCTTGTTCAGTATTCGAACGAAAATGTCGAGAGTACCGGGACAAATTTGTTGGATCCCATTAGCCAACGTATAGATGTAGAGAACCAATGGTTTGAATTGAGAAAAAGGGAGATTAGAGCGCTTTAGGATTAGATAACCTAGGGTGACTGAAAGAGGGATACATATAGGATGGGTTTCCTTTAAAGAGTTACATTTTATGTTTTATATGCGATAAAATTAGAATATATAGAATTGGGGCCTAATTAGCAAGCCTTGGGAGTACTAGGACATACTAGGATACGATGAACTAGGTAGAAGTTTGAAAATTTATTGGGATACACCTTAGACCTTCGTCATGGCATTAATATGTTTATGAGAATGTGTGTATATGCAAAAATGATATATTTAGAATTTTGTAGAATTATAAATAATTATATTTGAGTGTCTAGCTTAAGTAGATTGTTAAGGGGATTTTATTTTGAGAATAAGGAGAATTCATCGAAGAACTTTTGTAACGACCCTAAAACCTACCCTTAATTTCCCGTAAAATTTTTTTTTTCATTTTTATACTCTAAACTTTAAACTTAGCGTTAGAGCGGAAATAAAACTTTAATCAGAACAGTTGAAGTCTAAACGTTAAACCATTTAATTAGAACTTAAAAACAACTTAATTAAACTTAAGACAATTATTAAAAACAATTAAAAATTCAATTAAAATTAAAACCATCGGCCAGGGGGTAAAAGGGACATTGTCCCAGCAAATTTGAGGGGCGCACGGACGCCTAAGAACAGGCGCCCGAGCGCCCCCTGCATGGCCGCACAGTCGGCCATCACTTGGCCGACTGTGCGCCCCTTTGTGGGGCGTCTGCGCTCGGGCGCAGCCCTTCCTGCGCCCGGGCCCCAACTTCTCTGGAAAACCAGAGAAGTCTGCGATCCGGCGCCACTCGACCCGCGCCCGTACGCCAAACTCTCTGGATTCATTCTTCTCCCTTTTTTTTTTCTTTTTTTTTTCTCACGCCCTGTAGACAACTCACACACACCCTCCCTTTCTCTTTTCTTCACCATTTCATCAACACACACATAACAACACACACACATCACAATACTCTATCCATTTCTCCTTCCTTCATCATTCATCAATACATTTCACAAACATACTTCGTCACACATACATCACATACGCTATATATAAAAAAACTATTCACTAACTCAAAACACGATCGAACATAACCAATTTCATGAAAACGAACCGCGTGGTTCCGTTTAAAAGTTTAACATCCCACTGTTTGAAAAACGTTTAAAACTTTACAAAATACTTTCTATTTCCTATCCAGATCCAAACATCCTATAATATTCTAACAATTTCTATCCAAAATAACCCAAAATACCTATGTACGTCCCCACGGGTCAAAATCACGCTCCGACTGCCAGCGCACTCCCACGGGCCTCCTCCCTCAACGTGCTCATTCTTCAGGCGGAGGGACTTCTTCCTCACCTGTCTCAATATCACCTACACCATAGAATTAAACACGTGAGCTAGAGGCTCAGTAAATCTAAGTGAATGCAAATGAATGCTATGCTATGCTATGTTCTTTTGAAACTCTGCATTTCTTTCATTTCTTTGTTTCTCTGTTTCTCTGTCTATGTGTCACCCGAGGCTTCGCTCAGCTAGATAGGAGCGGCACATCCTGCGATTGGATAGCCCCTCGGATCTAACCGGGGGGAAAGCATGCTTCATCCGACAGCCATGCCTGAACCACCGCACACGGCGTGATTATCTCTGTTGTTCAATTACGTACTTTGTTTACCATTTTCTATGTAAAAACTCTTTGAAATTCATTTTGCGTGCGTGCTTAGAAACCAAATGCATGAACGTGCTCTATGCAATGACGATAACAAAACTGTGATAATAAGGCACTAAAAATCGACAATCAATGAACACTATAATTTAAAACCTAATCGAAAGTAAACTAGCTACCCGTTCTCAATACCCCGCACATATAACATATCTCCAATTTCCTCGATCGACTCAATTCATACGGTGTAGGCCTAGATGGCCAAACAAGTCACAGAGACTTACCTTGCGTCCGTTGTTCACCGAGCTTCGTCCACAAATGCTTGTTCACCTATAACATTTCACAATATACGTATTAACTCGAGTCTAAAATAACCAAACTCCAAAATCATTATCTCCTAACTAAATGAAACTCCCTAGAATTCTAAAACATCTCCTTGAGGCATTTCATCGAGCAACTCGCGCTCGTGATTCACCAAACTCCATTAATGGAGGTTTTCAAGCTCCAAGTTAACCAAATCTCAAATACAATTCTACAATTCGATGAACTAAGCTCCAATAATAACCAATACGTCTATTTGAGGCATAACAAGCTCAACCTATCGATTTCAAACGTCGATTCCTGTTTTCAACGAAAACCCTAACAAACCCTAATTGTTTTAAACTCTAAAAATCGCTATCTAAAGTTCTGAAAGCTTAGAACCTTACCTAGAGAGCGAAGACGGAAGAGAAACGTGAAGGTTCGCCGGAGATTTGAGGGACGTTGGCCGGTGTTCGAAGACAATCGCCGTTGGAGGAAGAAAATCGCGTGGAGGAGGAGAGGGAAAATGGAAATTTCGTTGGAGTGTTGGAGAGGAAATGAAAAGTTTGTAATATTTAATAAAACTTGGTTTTGGCAATTACCAAATTGCCCTTCACTTTGATTTCTATTTGTTCCTCCACTTGTATCTTGTCTCGTTATTTAACTAACGTTCCGATTTCCGAAAATTTTCATATTTCACCCAAAATTCCAATTTATTATTACGGCCACGTTAAAACTTTCCGTTCGCAAAACGGACTTAATTTGATATATCTACAAACTTGCCGCATATTGGAATAAGATTTAAAGCCCATAATGTCGGGCGTTACAATCCATCCACCTTAACTGAAATTTTGTCCTCAAAATTTGATTATTCAAATAACCCAGGATATTTCAACATCATGTCTTGCTATCTCTCCCAGGTAGCCTCCTCTACGTCATGGTTTCTCCACAAAACTTTTACTAGAGGAATCTCCTTATTTCGCAACACCTTGATAGAAGACTCTAGGATTCGTACCGGCCTTTCCTCGTAGGTCAGCGTTGGTTGCACTTCAATCTCCCCTGTTTCAACGACGTGTGATGGATCACGTATACACTTTCTGAGCATAGACACGTGGAACACATCGTGAATACCTTCCATAGAAGCTGGAAGCTGCAATCTATACGCCATAGTTCCGACCCTCTTCAGGATAGGAAAGGGCCCGACAAAACGTGGATTCAACTTGCCTCGTCTTCCAAATCGCATAACGCCTTTGAACGGAGAAATCTTTAAATACACCTCGTCACCCTCCTTAAACTGTAGTTCTCTCCGTCTGGTGTCAGCATAACTCTTTTGGCGGCTTTGTGCAATCTCTATGCGTTGTCTAATAACAGCGATTTTCTCCGCTGTTTATTGTAAAATATCAGGGCCAACAATGCTAGCTTCGCCTACCTCATCCCAATATAGCGGAGACCTGCATTTTCGACCGTATAACGCCTCATACGGGGCCATGCCAATCGTAGCCTGGAAGCTATTATTGTACGAAAACTCAATCAACGGCAGATATCGGCTCCATGAGCCCTGAAACTCTAGCACGCAGGCTCTAAGCATATCCTCAAGAATCTGATTTGTTCTTTCTGTCTGTCCGTCCGTCTGAGGATGAAATGCCGTGCTAAAATTCAACTGAGTTCCCATTGCCTTATGTAAACTCTTCCAGAACTTTGAAGTAAATCTGGCATCTCTATCAGAAACAATAGAGATGGGCACTCCGTGTAGTCTAACGATCTCCTGTACGTACAGCTCAGCTAGCTGATCCATAGAATAAGTCATCTTCACTGGTAGGAAGTGAGCCGTTTTCGTCAAACGGTCCACGATCACCCATATACCATCGTGCCCCTTTGTCGTTCTCGGGAGTCCAACGATAAAATCCGTGGATATCTGTTCCCACTTCCACTCCGGAATAGGCAATGGTTGTAGAGTTCCAGCGGGTCTTTGATGCTCTGCCTTAACCTGTTGACAAATCAGGCAGGTTTCTACATACTTGGCAATTTCTCTCTTCATGTTAGGCCACCAAAAATGTTGCCTCAAGTCTCTGTACATTTTGGTGCTCCCCGGATGCACTGAATACGCCGAGGAGTGTGCCTCATTTAAGATCTCACTTTTCAGCTCAACATCGTCAGGCACGTACCACCTGTGCCTAAACTTCAATACTCCATCATCTGTCAAGTTAAAATCAGAAAATCCTTCAGATGTCATGCTCGTTCGATGCCTTTCACACTCCGTATCGCTCTGTTGAGCCACTCGGATCTTGTCTAAAATCGTCGGTCTAAGAGAGATGTTAGTAAGCATGCTAGACAATTCTGCCACAATTTCCACGTCGAAGTTCTCAATCTCAGTCCTTAACATTACTGACATCGACGCAAGCATAGGCTGGCTCGTTGTAGGCATTCGGCTCAAGGCATCAGCTACTTTATTCGCTTTTCCTGGATGGTATTTAATTTCAAAATCGTAGTCCTTAACGAACTCCAACCACCGTCTTTGTCGCATGTTCAACTCTTTTTGTGTAAATAGGTACTTCAAGCTTTTGTGATCTGAGAACACTTCACACTGCTGCCCATACAGGTAATGTCTCCAGATTTTTAAAGCGAAAACCACTGCTGCGAGCTCAAGGTCGTGCGTCGGATAATTTTGTTCATATGGCTTCAATTGTCTAGAAGCATAAGCGATGACCTTGCCTTCCTGCATTAACACGCATCCCAGTCCAACTCCCGAGGCATCACAATAAATACTGAACTTATCGCCCTCAACTGGTAGCGTCAGAACTGGAGCCGTAGTCAATTTCTGTTTCAGCTCCACAAAGCTTTTCTCACAAGCAGGAGACCATAAAAACCTCTCATTCTTTCTCGTCAACCGGGATAG
This sequence comes from Begonia masoniana, assembly GCA_022432975.1. Lineage (NCBI taxonomy): Eukaryota > Viridiplantae > Streptophyta > Magnoliopsida > Cucurbitales > Begoniaceae > Begonia > Begonia masoniana. Next base: position 34,925,797 of record CM039507.1, on the reverse strand, counting down.
AGGGACGGCTATCTTTGAAAATCCTTCGATGAATTTCCTATAGTATCCAGCTAAACCAAGAAATCCTCGTACTTCTCGTATATTCCTAGGCTGTGGCCATTGTTTGACAACCTCTATTTTAGCTGGATCCACTGAGATTCCCTCTTGAGATATGATATGACCAAGAAAATTTACTTGATCAAGCCAGAATTCACACTTAGAAAATTTTGGATACAACTGGTGCTGGCAAAGAGTCTTAAGAACAATCCGTAAATGATCCTCGTGCTCCTCCTTTGTTTTAGAATAAACCAGGATGTCATCTATAAACACAACGACGAAACTGTCCAAATACTCTTTGAAGACGCGATTCATCATATCCATAAATGCTGCAGGTGCATTAGTAAGTCCAAAGGACATCACAAGAAATTCGTAATGCCCATACCTCGTTCGAAACGCTGTCTTTTCAATATCTTCTTTTCGGACCTTTAACTGATAGTAACCCGAGCGTAGGTCGATTCTTGAAAACACTCGGGCACCCTGCAATTGGTCGAATAGATCGTCGATTCGGGGCAGTGGATGCTTATTCTTCACGGTCAATTTATTCAACTCTCGATAATCGACGCACATCCTGAGAGTTCCATCCTTTTTCTTCACAAATAGGACCGGTGCGCCCCACGGAGAAAAGCTGGGTCGAATGAACCCTTTATCTAATAGCTCCTCCAACTGAGATTTTAGCTCTTTCAATTCTGCAGGCGCCAATCTATACGCATTCTTGGATACAGGCGCTGAACTCGGATAGACATCAATTACAAACTCGATCTCCCGATCAGGCGGTAGCCCAGGAAGATCATCGAGAAAAATCTCTGAGAATTCCTTAACAACTGGAAGGTCATCAGGTTTCAGCCTATCAAGCAGCCGAGTAGCAATCACTGTGGCTACGAAAATAGAACATCCGTCTTTAAATCTTTCTCTGGCTAACATTGAATAAGTAGTAGGCGGTCCACTTAGCCTGTTTCTCGCTTGAAATGTGAATTCAACTTTGTTCGGGGGGCGAAAAGTCACCATCCCGGACCCGCAATCAATAGTGGCGCAATGGCGTGCAAGCCAATCCATCCCCAATATAAGATCATACACCTCTATCCCCATAACTATCAACCGGGCATAGAGGGTGTTGTTTCCCACAGAGACGACGTTGCCCTGGAAAACCTGATCAGACCGCATGTTCGCTCCCGAAGGCAGCATTACTCTGTACTCGCACTCAGCCAACTCAGATACTAGCCCCAATCTACCCATGCAAGCATTTGAAATAAAGGAGTGTGTAGCTCCTGTATCTATCAAGGAAAATACTGGTACACCCATAACTAAAATAGTACCTGCTATGACAGATGGCTGTGCCTCGTCGTCGACATCTCCAGGCTCAATAAATGCGAAGATCCTTGGCATAACCCTTCGCTGATCTTTGCCTGGTTGCATTCGGTCCAATAACGGGCAATTCATGGCATAATGGCCAACCTCTCCGCATCGATAGCAGCTGTTGGTGCCCTTCCGACACTCGCCTAAATGTTCTTTCTGGCACGTAGGACAAACGGGCTTCTGAGTAGCCCCCTGAACCTGCTTCCCCTTGCCCTTATCGTTTCCTCCTTCATGAGGTCTTTTGACGCCTCGTTGTTGTTGCTGTTGTCCTCTGGGTTGCCAACCCCTAGTTCGTATTTGTGGCTGGATCTCCCGAAAGAAGCCCTTAGAAGGCTCTCTCGGCTTAATACAGGTCAATTCAGCAGCTTCGAACTCTAGGGCTCTCGCTGCAATCTCCTCATAAGGCACATCCAGGATACCAGACACTATAATATTTTTCCGAACTTCTCTATTCAGTCCATCCATGAATTGCTGCACCTTGTCCTCATTATCACTGACTAGGCGCGGTGCAAACTTAGATAAAGCTTCAAACCTTCTGATATACTCGGCCACCGTGCTAGTCTGTTTCAATTGTGTAAACTCAGCTCTCTTTGTCGCCCTCACTGTACGGCTGAAGTATTTGTCAAAGAACACGGTTCTAAACCGTTCCCATCTCATCAGAGTCACGTCAGTCGTAGCCTTAATAGAATCCCACCAGGATCGGGCATCCAATGCCAGGTGGAACGTGACGCACTCTACTTTCTCAGCATTGTCCACTTTGGCATACGCCAACATATCCTCCATTTTTCGAATCCACTCCTCAGCAATAGAAGGATCCGTAGATTGCCCGTCAAATGTCGGAGGCCTTAACTTTTAAAATCTCTCCATGCTTGGACCATTGGGAACGACTATATCCTGGGCTCTCCGATTCTCACGATTCTCACGAACCAAGTCCGTAATTTGTTGGGCTTGTCGATCCATATGTTGGGATTGACGATCGAGTAGGTCCGTCAGCCTATCCATAGCATCGTCTCGGGCGTCCCTACCTCGAACCATTTTCTATAATTCCTATAAATATCAAAACAAGAAATCCTAAGAAATCAAATTGAAATAAACAATTAAACGTACTTACAGTTGATGAAGGATGTCCGCGTAGTGGCCGAGCAGTCGTGCAGTCTACAGAACCGTTTTTAAAACCCGGGGGCTCTGATACCATAACTGTAACGACCCTAAAACCTACCCTTAATTTCCCGTAAATTTTTTTTTTTCATTTTTATACTCTAAACTTTAAACTTAGCGTTAGAGCGGAAATAAAACCTTAATCAGAACAGTTGAAGTCTAAACGTTAAACCATTTAATTAGAACTTAAAAACAACTTAATTAAACTTAAGACAATTATTAAAAACAATTAAAAATTCAATTAAAATTAAAACCATCGGCCAGGGGGTAAAAGGGACATTGTCCCAGCAAATTTGAGGGGCGCACGGACGCCTAAGAACAGGCGCCCGAGCGCCCCCTGCATGGCCGCACAGTCGGCCATCACTTGGCCGACTGTGCGCCCCTTTGTGGGGTGTCTGCGCTCGGGCGCAGCCCTTCCTGCGCCCGGGCGCCAACTTCTCTGGAAAACCAGAGAAGTCTGCGATCCGGCGCCACTCGACCCGCGCCCGTACGCCAAACTCTCTGGATTCATTCTTCTCCCTTTTTTTTTTCTTTTTTTTTTTTCTCACGCCCTGTAGACAACTCACACACACCCTCCCTTTCTCTTTTCTTCACCATTTCATCAACACACACATAACAACACACACACATCACAATACTCTATCCATTTCTCCTTCCTTCATCATTCATCAATACATTTCACAAACATACTTCGTCACACATACATCACATACGCTATATATAAAAAAACTATTCACTAACTCAAAACACGATCGAACATAACCAATTTCATGAAAACGAACCGCGTGGTTCCGTTTAAAAGTTTAACATCCCACTGTTTGAAAAACGTTTAAAACTTTACAAATACTTTCTATTTCCTATCCAGATCCAAACATCCTATAATATTCTAACAATTTCTATCCAAAATAACCCAAAATACCTATGTACGTCCCCACGGGTCAAAATCACGCTCCGACTGCCAGCGCACTCCCACGGGCCTCCTCCCTCAACGTGCTCATTCTTCAGGCGGAGGGACTTCTTCCTCACCTGTCTCAATATCACCTACACCATAGAATTAAACACATGAGCTAGAGGCTCAGTAAATCTAAGTGAATGCAAATGAATGCTATGCTATGCTATGTTCTTTTGAAACTCTGCATTTCTTTCATTTCTTTGTTTCTCTGTTTCTCTGTCTATGTGTCACCCGAGGCTTCGCTCAGCTAGATAGGAGCGGCACATCCTGCGATTGGATAGCCCCTCGGATCTAACCGGGGGGAAAGCATGCTTCATCCGACAGCCATGCCTGAACCACCGCACACGGCGTGATTATCTCTGTTGTTCAATTACGTACTTTGTTTACCATTTCTATGTAAAAACTCTTTGAAATTCATTTTGCGTGCGTGCTTAGAAACCAAATGCATGAACGTGCTCTATGCAATGACGATAACAAAACTGTGATAATAAGGCACTAAAAATCGACAATCAATGAACACTATAATTTAAAACCTAATCGAAAGTAAACTAGCTACCCGTTCTCAATACCCCGCACATATAACATATCTCCAATTTCCTCGATCGACTCAATTCATACGGTGTAGGCCTAGATGGCCAAACAAGTCACAGAGACTTACCTTGCGTCCGTTGTTCACCGAGCTTCGTCCACAAATGCTTGTTCACCTATAACATTTCACAATATACGTATTAACTCGAGTCTAAAATAACCAAACTCCAAAATCATTATCTCCTAACTAAATGAAACTCCCTAGAATTCTAAAACATCTCCTTGAGGCATTTCATCGAGCAACTCGTGTCGTGTACACCAAACTCCATTTAA
>CM039507.1:34908054-34921334 GCA_022432975.1 Begonia masoniana | reverse complement strand
TCAAGAGTAGTGTTCGAAGAGGGAGATGCGAATACAAGTCGACAGGTTCGTCTTCTTCAACAGTCAGACTTCTTTTCATTGGTGGGGAAACAGGGGGATGAGTCAAAGCAAAGGTCAAGGCAATATAAACCGAAGTCAAAGCAAGTCGGAAAAATACGTCACAAAATTGAGTGTCATCATTGTGGCAGAGAGACATATTGAGAGATTTTATCAAGAAGTTTCTTCGAAAAAATCAAATGCAAGGGTAAGAAAAGAAGACCATAGAGAGTATACAGGCGAAAAGAATAGTCACGGCCTTTTTTTTTTTTTTTTTCTTTTTTTTTTTTTCTTTTTTTTTTTTTGGAAATTTCGTTGGAGGTTGGAAGAGGAAATGAAAAAGTTATGTATATTTAATAAAGATCTGGTGTGGCAATTACAAATTTCCCTTCCCTTTGATTTCTATTTGTTCCTCAACTTGTATCTTGTCTCGTTATTTAACTACCGTTCGATTTCTGAAATTTGTAATATTTCACCCAAAATTTCAATTTATTATTACGGCCACGTTAAAACTTTACGTTCGCAACAACGGAAATTAATTTGATATATCTACAAACTTGCGCATATTGAATAAGATTTTTAAAAGCCCATAAGTCGGGCGTTACAACTTTAGAATGCCTTATGGATACAGTTTAAGTAGAAAGTTTCGGCGGGTTCAACTAGTATGTACACGTCACAAACTGCTGGCTGATGTCGTAAGTAGATTAGGCTAGAGTTGATAAGCTTAAAAGTTGTTGGGGCACTTAAGCGAGAGATATGAAAATGAACTCGGTAGTATTAGTAGAGGATGGGAAATGTAAGCTAGAAGAACGGTGAACTAAATTCGAATATTCCGGGACAGACATATGATGAGAGATTAATTAATCAAGAGAGAGAGGAGAAAAGAGTTTGTAGCCCTACGGAAGTTGAAGTATTAAATGTGTAAGAAGACCATAGGTATGAAAGGAGACTAGTATGCATTTTTTGACCTATGTTAATGGTGACGAGTGAGGTAAGTGCAGAGATAGTAAATGTGAATGGAAGGTAGATAAAAGGGTTGCCATTGATATTTAGAAGTCGTGTGAAACTGCGGTATTTAGAAAACTATCAGCGGGGACTATCAGATGACGGAAAGAAAGTTCACACAGAAGGTTAAACTAACTTTAGGAGTAAGAGTAAAGTGAAATGAGTGACATTAATTGAGACTGAAGTCAAAGTGCGTTTAAAGATCATTTAAGGTATTTGTGGTGGGTGTTGAAGTCAAAGTGCGTATAGATATTTAAGGTATTTGGGTGATTGAGTTGTGAGGGGAAAGTTGGAACCAGGTTGTTTAGCACCTAAGAGTTGAGGTTGGTAAGATGAAATGAGTTAGACAAATTGAGTATAGTGAACATGAACGTGAGTTAGACAAATTGAGTATAGAGAATGTAAGTACGAAGATTCATAGTAGACTTGAGGTATTAGAGGGTCGAAGTTAGTTGCAATGTGGTACTCAGGTTTAATGGTTGATCTATATGGGATAGGTTAATATCTTAGTGGATCCACTCCAGTAGAAGTGAGGGATGCGTGGAGAGGAATACGACAGGGATTAATTTAGGGGAGGGAAATTAGTCACTAAAGGTTGAGCAGTAATTAGCAAATTTGTAGGACTTTGGATGTTACCCGACCTAGTGTGGCTGGCAAGCGAAGTATAAAGGTTGGAATAAATTAGAACTTAGATGCCAAGGTTTGCCAGGGTGGTGATTAGTGAATGGCATGTATAGTATTTAGCGGGTAGGGTAATTACCTATGCTCGAGATGCAATGGATGCAATGGATATGAGACTGGGGTAAGGGTGTTAAGTTAGCTACGACAAGTTGCAACAACCTTCATGAAAGGAAGATTCTCACACAAGGATTTTACGAGTGAACTTAGGAGTAAAGTTGACGGTTCGATTGTATATAACGAGGTCAGAATCGTTGGTGTGTAATTAACTTCAGCCAGAGGTCATTAAGTTTAGGAGGGGATAAACTTAAGCAAAGGAAAGTTAAGTTGGGGAGAGTTACAGAAAGTTAAGTTTGGGAGAGTTTGGGAGAGTTATAAAAGCTTATATTTTATGAGAATAGTTGAGAAATTAAGTGGTGAGTGTTTTGAGCAGGAGAGTTGCTTAAGTTATGGGATGGAATTAAAAGGTTATACGCCGGTGATGTTGTCAGGTGATGAGTGGGAGCCGAGAGGCGAGATAATTTAGAATTAACACTTTGATAACGTTTGATGATAAGCAAGGTAATAGTTGGACACTTTGAGCATAATTATGTATGTATGTCAATTCTAGATCTAAGTAGTGAGGGCCTGGAGTATGAATATGTATTCGGATTATTAATGAAGTGTGGTGATGATCCGAGATAAGTAGATGCAAGTGGTGGAAGTGTTAAGTTATAATGGGATGGTAAGTTAGGGTGGAATTGTAATTGATGACTTAGAATAGAAAATTATTCGGTAGACTTTTAGTTTTACGTGATTAATGATGTATGGAGAGTTGATTAAGTCCTGTCCATGTGTATTGATACGAGAGTGTAAAATGGGGAATTACAGGAACCGAGTTCGAGGAAAAGTTAGAGTAAGAGCTTAACGATCTATAGGTAAGGAATGCTTAAACGAAAGTTCAAGGGTGTATGAGTAGACGGTCTAGTGCAGAATTAGGTAAAGTCAAAACTTGGGGATGTAGGAAAAGGTTAGTAGATACACCAGAAAAATTAATTAGACAGTAGCATAGTTGCGACTCAACGTGGCAACACATGAAGCTAGAAGGTAGAGTTGGAGTGAGTGAAGTAAAGGAGAACAAGGTACGTCAAATTTTGAGGACAAAATTTTTGTAAGGAGGGTGGATTGTAACACACGAAAATTTCCTTTTACGTGCGTAACCTAGAGTATGCTAAGTATGTGAATTAAGGTTTAGAAACAATGCAAAATAAATAAAAGGGTTGACAAGTCAAAAGAACAATGGAGGAGATTTGCACATTTCATGGGTTGAAAAGTCAAAATATACATGAACCAATAAGAGACAAGTATAAAGGCAAAAGGTGGTGAGAGGGAGAGTTAGATCACGTTGGACTCCATGGAAAACAAAATGGAAGAAAAGTGGTTTGACCATTCAAACCAAAGGGTTTGAAAAGTCAAAGTTGTGCAAATCAACCAATAGGAATTTTACATGACATAATTGAATGGAAAAGTGGGAATGAAAAAGAAATCACGTTGGAAGACATAAGGGAAAGTAAAGTGGGGGTGAGTTTTGTAATTTTAAAAGGTTTGGAGAAGAAAATTAAAAGAAAGAAAAGGGGAGGATTTAATGGTTGAATTTCCTTTCTTTTCTTCCACCTTCTTCCTCCGGTTTTTCTCCCAAGCCCTCATCCTCCATAGCGACTCTCCTCTCCCCATTCTTCCATTTTCAAGGTGTTTTCAATGTTAGTTTTAGTGGGTTTTAGTTGTATACCATTAGATGTTAGTTGTGGTGCTTTATGGTAGTTTAGTGAAGGTTTGGTTAGGGTTTGGAAAACCCTAACCATGGAATCCGAAAATTGGGTTTAAATGTTGGATTTTCTTTCCTATTGGATCATTTAAGTGTTGAATGATGATTTAGGTTGTTTGGGTGATTAAATTAAGGATTTGGATGGAAGTTACACAAAAAAACAGGTTGTAAGAAACGTTTAGGGCCGATTCTGTCTTTGGTATTTTCGGGTGGCAAAGTGTTTGTGATTAATTTAAGAAGTTCAATGGATAGTAGACCTGTAGAGGTTTCCGAGTTGGGTGGCACGTCGAAATCCATGAAAACGGCACTTCGGTGCGGGCAATGTGTAAGGCACTTCGGTGCGGGCAATGTGTAAGGCACTTCGGTGCGGGCAAAGAGTAAGGCACTTCGGTGCGGGCAAAGAGTAAGGCACTTCGGTGCGGGCAATGTGTAAGGCACTTCGGTGCGGGCAAAGAGTAAGGCACTTCGGTGCGGGCAAAGAGTAAGGCACTTCGGTGCGGGCAAAGAGTAAGGCACTTCGGTGCGGGCAAAGAGTAAGGCACTTCGGTGCGGGCAAAGAGTAAGGCACTTCGGTGCGGGCAAAGAGTAAGGCACTTCGGTGCGGGCAATGTGTAAGGCACTTCGGTGCGGGCAAAGAGTAAGGCACTTCGGTGCGGGCAAAGAGTAAGGCACTTCGGTGCGGGCAAAGAGTAAGGCACTTCGGTGCGGGCAAAGAGTAAGGCACTTCGGTGCGGGCAATGTGTAAGGCACTTCGGTGCGGGCAAAGAGTAAGGCACTTCGGTGCGGGCAATGTGTAAGGCACTTCGGTGCGGGCAAAGAGTAAGGCACTTCGGTGCGGGCAATGTGTAAGGCACTTCGGTGCGGGCAAAGAGTAAGGCACTTCGGTGCGGGCAAAGAGTAAGGCACTTCGGTGCGGGCAAAGAGTAAGGCACTTCGGTGCGGGCAAAGAGTAAGGCACTTCGGTGCGGGCAATGTGTAAGGCACTTCGGTGCGGGCAATGTGTAAGGCACTTCGGTGCGGGCAAAGAGTAAGGCACTTCGGTGCGGGCAAAGAGTAAGGCACTTCGGTGCGGGCAATGTGTAAGGCACTTCGGTGCGGGCAATGTGTAAGGCACTTCGGTGCGGGCAATGTGTAAGGCACTTCGGTGCGGGCAATGTGTAAGGCACTTCGGTGCGGGCAATGTGTAAGGCACTTCGGTGCGGGCAATGTGTAAGGCACTTCGGTGCGGGCAATGTGTAAGGCACTTCGGTGCGGGCAAAGAGTAAGGCACTTCGGTGCGGGCAATGTGTAAGGCACTTCGGTGCGGGCAATGTGTAAGGCACTTCGGTGCGGGCAAAGAGTAAGGCACTTCGGTGCGGGCAATGTGTAAGGCACTTCGGTGCGGGCAATGTGTAAGGCACTTCGGTGCGGGCAATGTGTAAGGCACTTCGGTGCGGGCAAAGAGTAAGGAACTTCGGTGCGGGCAATGTGTAAGGCACTTCGGTGCGGGCAAAGAGTAAGGCACTTCGGTGCGGGCAATGTGTAAGGCACTTCGGTGCGGGCAATGTGTAAGGCACTTCGGTGCGGGCAATGTGTAAGGCACTTCGGTGCGGGCAATGTGTAAGGCACTTCGGTGCGGGCAATGTGTAAGGCACTTCGGTGCGGGCAAAGAGTAAGGCACTTCGGTGCGGGCAAAGAGTAAGGCACTTTGGTGCGGGCAATGTGTAAGGCACTTCGGTGCGGGCAAAGAGTAAGGCACTTCGGTGCGGGCAAAGAGTAAGGCACTTCGGTGCGGGCAATGTGTAAGGCACTTCGGTGCGGGCAATGTGTAAGGCACTTCGGTGCGGGCAATGTGTAAGGCACTTCGGTGCGGGCAATGTGTAAGGCACTTCGGTGCGGGCAAAGAGTAAGGCACTTCGGTGCGGGCAATGTGTAAGGCACTTCGGTGCGGGCAATGTGTAAGGCACTTCGGTGCGGGCAAAGAGTAAGGCACTTCGGTGCGGGCAATGTGTAAGGCACTTCGGTGCGGGCAATGTGTAAGGCACTTCGGTGAGGGCAAAGAGTAAGGCACTTCTGTGCGGGCAATGTGTAAGGCACTTCGTTTCGGGCAATGTGTATGGCACTTCGGTGCAGGCAATGTGTAAGGCACTTCGGTGCGGGCAATGTGTAAGGCACTTCGGTGCGGGCAATGTGTAAGGCACTTCGGTGCGGGCAATGTGTAAGGCACTTCGGTGCGGGCAATGTGTAAGGCACTTCGGTGCGGGCAATGTGTAAGGCACTTCGGTGCGGGCAATGTGTAAGGCACTTCGGTGCGGGCAATGTGTAAGGCACTTCGGTGCGGGCAATGTGTAAGGCACTTCGGTGCGGGCAAAGAGTAAGGCACTTCGGTGCGGGCAAAGAGTAAGGCACTTCGGTGCGGGCAATGTGTAAGGCACTTCGGTGCGGGCAATGTGTAAGGCACTTCGGTGCGGGCAATGTGTAAGGCACTTCGGTGCGGGCAATGTGTAAGGCACTTCGGTGCGGGCAAAGAGTAAGGCACTTCGGTGCGGGCAATGTGTAAGGCACTTCGGTGCGGGCAATGTGTAAGGCACTTCGGTGCGGGCAATGTGTAAGGCACTTCGGTGCGGGCAATGTGTAAGGCACTTCGGTGCGGGCAATGTGTAAGGCACTTCGGTGCGGGCAATGTGTAAGGCACTTCGGTGCGGGCAATGTGTAAGGCACTTCGGTGCGGGCAAAGAGTAAGGCACTTCGGTGCGGGCAAAGAGTAAGGCACTTCGGTGCGGGCAATGTGTAAGGCACTTCGGTGCGGGCAAGTTGTCGGGGCGCCTCGGCCAAAGTCTTCGGAGCTGTGGTTGGTGTTCGGCAAATGGGGTATTGTGGTTTGTAGTTGGATGTGCAGACTAGGTGATCGGTTTGGTGAGATTTGGTTTGTAGTTGGGATTGTGGAATTTTGTGGTTGATTCGTGAGAGTGGTTTAGTGTAAATGGTTGTGGAATTGTTCTGGTGTAAACTGGGCTGAGTCATGGTTTTAAGTATTTGTTTTTCAGGTTTTCGGGTTTAGAATTATTTAGCGTTATACTGTCGGTTTTGATTTTAAAACAAATGACGTCGGGTCACGTTATTTATTTTTGTTAATATTCGTTTTAAGTCGGTTTTACGAGATTTTTACGGGACTTGAAGGTTTGGATGTCGGGAAGGTATGGTTAAAGTTTCGTAATCTTTGGAAGTGTTCGGGGTGGTGAAATGTGAAGAAAAGCGAGGGAAGGTCAAATTGGGTATTTTTGAGTGTTTTTTGTTGTGAAAAACCCAAGCCGGCCCGATTGGTCGGGCCCGGGGCACGATCGGTCGCGGTCGGGATGTTTTTGAGTGAAGAAAACCCGAGAAGGCCCGATCGATCGGGCTTTGGGCCGCGATCGGTCGCGGTGGCCATGTTGGGGCGCGCGGCGCCCAGCGTGCGCCCAACGCCACAAAATTGGCCAAATTTGTTTTTTTTTTTCAAATTTATTTTCTTTTTCTAAAATATTTTGACCCGACATTTTCCGATGTATTTTAAACGTATTTTGGGCCCGTTTTCCAATAAATTTTGAGAGTTCGAAAAACCCGAAAATGAGTCGTAAAATTTATGAAAACTAGTTTAAACGATGTTTTAAACGCGGGTTTGATTTGCAACCGTAGCATTTCGAGCCGGTCGGGTTCGGGGCGTTACACTCGGTGCAAAGGAGGCTTGATGGCTTGTTAAGGAAGGCAGCAAGGGCCGACGAAGAGGGGAAAACAAAAGGCGTTTTCTTGTCTAAATAAAAAGAAAAGAAACTATAGACATAAATCCTAAGCCACTAGTAGTCTACTACAAAGGAGCAAGCGGAGGCCCCCGTTCTATCCACTCAACAAAAACTGACCCATTAAACATAAACTAAAAGAGGCAAACAAGAGAGCTTATCTTCGTCGGTGACTCGGTTTGTCCTTCACAGGCTGACAAAGAGAGAGTGCGGGTGGCGGCACGACGAATGCGAGAGAGAACTGCGAAGAGAGAGTGCAGGCACGGTGACTGCGAAGTGCGAGAGAGAACTGAAAAATGAGAAGAAAGAGTGTGGCCTGCGGGCATGGCAACTAAATATCTGCAAAATAGGGTTTCAATGGTACGGTTCGAGTTTAGTGGTTTTGTATCATTAAACTCGAAAATCAAAACGAGGACTTCGGTTTTGATAAAAAAAATAAAAAAAAAACAAATTTTCTTTATTTTAGGTGCAAAAATGACCATAACAGGACAAAATATGTCAGTTCTGGTCCAATTATTTGGTCTAGGTCAATTTCGCTCACCCTTATGACACACTATCACAGAAATACCATGATCTAAAGACCAAACAATGTCTCATATGACCGAAGATCCAGCCCATCACCCGAGTTGTTGGCGACCGACAGTCTGCCGCGACACCACCTCAAACCATCAACACTTTGATCAAGTTTAGGGATTCCAAACCTAAGGAGCGCGTCATCACCGCCCTTCTGCCAGTTTTCTGTACGTGCAAATAATATCACCTTTACGTAATAGAAATTGTAATAAGATAGTTTCGTGATACTTTGACGCTAAGGCTGGTCAAAGTATCAAAAGGATCCATCTTCCCAACATATTACAACAAAACCCAAATCATGTAATACTAAAAATAAGTGTGAGAAAATTATACATACATATATGTATAAACACTGACATATTAGCGAAGTGACTCAGTCATATTTTTATGGTTGGCAAACCACCAAAATGAGATTTTTCGAAAACATGCTAAGCCATGTATAAAACATAAAAGTTTCTACCTCAACGATGACTGCTCTTCTTCCGTACAGGAGCGACAATCTTTAGTATTGTCTCAAAATCAGCAAACTCATTCGAGTCTAAAAGAAATCAGTACTATAAATACCTATTTATAACATTAAGAAAATATGGGTTTGTCCTGTATCAGGCTAGAAACACAAACAAAAAGAGATAGACTAAAAAATGGTGAAATTTTTCATTAAAATACATCGTGTGGGAGTCTTGGGCAAACGGTAGGACTCCAAGTGACCTTGTTGGAGTCTAATGGTCAACCTGTGAGAGTCTGTTAGTCAACTCGCGGGAGTCTGTAGGTCCGCAGAGGTCCGTGGGGGTCAACTACAGGACTTTGCAGGGGTCACTTGCGAAACTCCACAGGTTACCCTGTGAGACACTGCTGCGGAAGTTCGCCCGCGACAGAGGTCACCAGAAAACGTTGTTCCAGCGACGACATTTAGAAGAAACTCGTCGTTTCATAATTTTGCAGCTTCAATCAATCCAACAACCTATCTAAACTTCAAATATACTCAGATAACTCATAAATAAACAACATATTCGAATTTCTAAGCTCGAATCTGATTTTCACAAAACCTCAACTTTAACTACAAAAATAGGGAGAGTTTTAGCAACTTACCCTCGAAGTTCCTTTACAAAAGTTGTTGCTCGTAGTCTCATGAACACTTCCTTGACCTTAGAACGCGATGATTCGCACGATGGAGAATCACTCCTCTCCCTCCCTCTCGCATTTGCGACGGCACGAAGGAAACAAAGGTTTTTCTTACCCTTGTTATAAAATAACTTTTTATTCTCTTTTTCTTTTATTTAATTAATCTCATATAATTTTCAAGTAATTTATTTAATTAAATAAAATCCATTAACTCCTTACTAGGGGTGAGCAAAAACTGGATTGGACCGAAGAACCGGACTGGAACCGAAAATTTGGTCCAGTTCTGGTCGGTTTTGCAACTTAAATAATCAAAATTCGGTTATTTTTAAGTTGAACCGAAAAATACGGTTCGGTTTTCAGGTTTGATGATAAAAAACCAAAAAATTCCAGAACCGGATTTAATCACTGCCCAGTGCCCTAAGCCCTAAGGCTCTGCTCTCCTCAACTGCTCCTGCCTCTCAGTCTCACTTCGCTTGACGCTCGCTCAGACCTCAGTTCGCGCTCGCAGTCGCCCGACGCCAAACCACAGTCGCCCGACGCCAAACCACAGTCGCCGACTTCCGACCTCGACTTCCGACTTCTGACTTCGACAAAGCTTCCGACTTCCGACTTCGACGAAGTCACCGACTTCCGACGAAGGTAAGCAATTTTTATAGCATTACTCGTTTTAAAGTGAAGGTCGTGGCTCTGAATATCTTAATGTAGCATTACTAGTCACCGACTAAACTTGGTTTGACTGAATATCTTAATTATACAGATTGTGCTTAATTATGCATCTCGTTTGTAATAAAATTTATTTGTTCTATACTTGACAGGGTATCTCCGAAAAGGGAAGCCTGAGCAAGGAGGACGCTGCATTTGTTTGTGCAGAGGCAATTGATGTTGTACCACAGAGGGAATTTATATTCGAGGTTGGTGAATTTTGAGCGTTGATAGCTTTCATTTGCATACACAATGACTCTGTTCACCGATTTTTTGTTTTCTTTTCTGTACTCACTATGGATTGTTTCTCATTTTATATACATGATTAACTAAAAAAGAGATAATAAACCTCCCATCACATCGCGTCCTTCTTAAATTGTGGTCATTTTTACTATAAATAGGCCTCTGAACCTTTGCGATTTGTGGCAAAATAGGTTGCCAATGGGAAAGAGATGGTCTCTGATTGGAAGGGGTGTATAGGAAACTTGATGAAGAAAGCAGCTTCAATGATGACTCTACATTAGTTTGCATTGGCAAATTCCCCTGCATCTCCTGTAAGCAGTTATTTCTGTATTTGATTATTTTTATAAATAGACAAATTCACCTTCAAATACCCCGTTTGATTTCTTTCATGATGTTTGTCGCCAATTATCGTGCTTAAGGCAGACAGAGTAGGCATGTTCTGCCAAGTTTTTTTTATCATGATTGACTGCATATTAGTATTATTTTAGTAACCAATTTAGGCAATTTAAGCACAATCTAACAATCCGTATTACACAGTGATGGTGTTTTGTTTTTGATGTAAAGCTAAGGAGATTTTTTTTAAAAAAATTCAAAGTTTAGAAGGGTTAAATTGGATTTTACACTTATTATTATTATTAGTTATTTGCTTCAGTTTTCATGAAATTTTTTATGGCATCTGCAGATTTTGATGATGACTTTCGGTGTAGTGAGATTGAAGAAATCATGTGTATTCCACTTTGGCTGCCTTGAATATATTTCTTTACCCAATATATTCTCTGACGTCTAATTTGTTCATTAGCGTAGATGGTTGTGAGTTCTAATGTTATCATCTATGTCACACAACTAGTACTGTAATTTGCTCTTGAATTTTATGCCCTGACGTCTAATTCGTTCATTAGCGTAGATGGTTGTGTATTTTAAATATTTACAATCGACTATAATTATTCTACCGATGAATAAATAATGTATCATGAAATAAGTATTTTTTGTTTAAAAAAAAGTGGAAAAACCGGAACCGGATTAGAACCGGAACCAAAATACGGATCCGGTTCTAGTCCGGTCCTTAAAAAAATAAAAACAGTCCTGGTCCTAAAAATTAAAAATCGAATTTTATTATTTCGGTTCCAATCTTGTTTAAAACCGGACCGAACCGGTTTTTGCTCACCCCTACTCCTTACTCTTTAACATATTCAACTTACTCCAAATTTCACATGGAAATTATTCCAATTTACCAAATGTTAATTTTTCACAATTTAACCACACAGTAATTTTTCAAATTATCGAATTTATCGAGTTACTTAAAAAACTAAAGTGGTTAAACAAGACAAAAAGAGTCAATCCTTGACCCGTTGTCAGAAATCGACACGTGAAATTTAATAAATTATAAAATACGAGTTTTTACCCTGCTAATTTGCTTAAAAGATTCAACATGTCAAATTGGAAAATTACAGCCACACCAATGAATTCAAATGAATAGTTGCAAGTCAACAATGCCTCTTAACAAACAAATGCAAAGTATTTTAGAAGTTTAATTGGAGGGTTAATATATTTAAATCATACATGACCAGATTGATTTTGCAGTTGGAGTTATTCAATTACCCTGCAAAGCATCATCTTGGAGCTGCCAAAAGAGTGTTGCAATATATTGCAGGTACAATTGATATTGGGTTGTGGTTTGGTCATGTTTTAGATTTCAAGGTAAGTGGCTACAGCGATAGCGATTGGGGTTGATGTTTAGAGGATAGAAGGAGCACTTCAGGTTATTGCCTTAATCTCAGAACAACTGCCATATGTTGGAGTTCAAAGAAGCGAACAACAACAGCTTTGTCAACATCAGAAGTTGAATATGTTGTTGTAACTTCATCAGTATGTCAAGCAATTCGGTTGAGACGAATTCTTGAAGATATCAATCAAGAACAAAAGGAAGAACGAAGCATCAATTGCCATGGAAAAAAATCCAATTTATCATGGAAGATAAAATATATTGATATTAGAGTTGACTTTATAAGAGAGCTTGTGTCAAATGAATCGATCAAACTTAGAGTGTGCAATGTTGAATCAAGGAAGAGTGTTGAAAGTTGATTCAAGATTAATTTTGACTTAGTCATTGGTTTACTACTGAGTCAATTTCCTATTTTTCTGGTTCTGTTAGTTAAAAGGTAGTGCCAATAAAATCTTATTATGGTTGAGTATTTCTAACTTTATTCAGTTAATTGCAACTCTATCAATGTTTGTCTTCAGTTTTTTAATGAAAGTGCAATCAGAAATAACTATCGTTTGCTGCAAGTAATTTTTATAGTTCTTGTTCTTATCTCCCCAACACTTTCTTGGCCGATAACTTCTCTAAAAAGAATCTGGTGTTCTCTTCTGGAAAAAGGAATTTGCTTCTTCTTGTTGGATGAAGGTTTCAAAGAGAGAGGAGAAGAGAATTATGGAAGGAATAATAGAGGAAGAGAGAGGAGGGTTATACGTCTAATGGGGAGAGACCTCCTATATACGTACCAGCCACTGAAAGAGAAAAACAAAAGAAAAATCTCTAATGTAAAACAAAATAATTCCATGCCATAATTACATGAAGTAGTCGCCGTTACAGAAATGGCATTCAAACAACAAGGAAGCTTTCTATTTTTTGATCTTTGGAATATGAAATCAAGTTTCAAGATTGTTCAATTTGAACTATTTGGATCAACTACAATTCCCACCAAGAAATGCACTCATAATTGAAGATATGGTTCACATAAAATCTTGTGTCATGCCCCCTCGACAAACAAGGTTCAGACAAGGTATATTTCGGTTTTTTCGAAAACCGAATTTGTCGGTTCAGTTCTCGAGTTTGGTGACAAAAAATCCAAAGAACCAACCCGAACCGGTAGATTAATTCTTTGCCCTAAAATCATAAAAATGCGAACTCTTCGCTCGACACTCGACAGACTTCTTCCTTCCCCATTTCTCTTTGATCTTCGCTCGCTCCAGTCGCCTTGCCGTGTCTCTTGCGCCAGTCGCCCTCACTGTGTCTCTCTCACCAGTCGCCCTCACCGTGTGTCGCTGTGTCTCACTGTCTATCGAGTCTCTCTCAGTCGCTTTCGTCGACTCGCTATTCGCAAGTCGCACTTCATCTGAGCATCATAAGACGATTCAAACCACAGATGTGGTTCTTCTCTCAATTTTATATTGTTTGTTTCATTCTGCATATTGTACATTTAATTAGGGGTGATTCTGTTTTAGCATTGGGGCACTCATTCGGCTTCACCGAGAGAGTGCCGACCCTGTTTGTTTGTTTAGTGATGGGCAGGTTATCGTTGTTAATTTTATTTGAACAATTTTAAAGTTGTGCAAATATTTATGTTTCATTCTCGTTGTTT